>JACJUY010004715.1:42253-60669 GCA_014220935.1 Platorchestia sp. MABIK
CCTATTCTATTCCAACAAAAAGGAAGCCTACCTAACCCTTAGCTCGGGCCCTCACATAGTCCCCCTGGGAGCGCTAATTCCCATAGATACAATAGTTGTATACCCCTGAGGGGAGTACCAATAAGAATAAAAACCCTGAAACGTGATAATTTTAATGCATTAAAACCCCTAGATCTTTGAAAAAGTAACAAATTGGGCAAACAATACCAACCGTAATTAGGGCATAAAATTAAATCGCGTAATTACAGTTCGATTTCAATGAAAATTAAAGCACAGAGAAGAGATAATTTCAACGCATAAGAACAACATGCTCGTTACAACAGCAAAAAATGTGCCGAACAAAAGAGACGAAGCAATTTGGGAAGAGAAACACCGATCCATTTCATCTTGTCTCTGTGCCTTAATTAGTTTGTCGACACTTCACGGGCGCCAACTGATTAAAAATGCTTTGTTTTAAATTAAATTGCACCTTGAAATTAAGATACACTAATATAAAAAATTCCAGTTAGTCTTGAAATAATCTACTAATTACACCAAATTATACCAATTACAATTAATTATAACAACACTTTCCACGTAAACCTAGTAGATACAAGACAGGTGATTTATGGACATAAAAACATTTTCACCCAGAAATTATCTTGGCGCATTCATCTGCCAGATGTGCACCAATGGCGACCAACAAGAGACAATTTCTGGAAATTTGATTGTTTTTATTGAGTGCTAAGCTCATAGGAAGCTGCCATGAATGCACAATAGTTCGATGCGACAGCGATATCTCGGGTAATAATTACAAATAATTGAACACAATGAAGGCCCGGTTGAAGGAGAGATGCAGCAGCACGAGGCATTTCCATAGCAGGTACGTTGACGTCCTAATCCAATGTCTTAGACTCTCTTTATTAGTTCAACGGTCATTCTGAGTAATGGAGGCAGCGCGTTTGTTATGAAGTCTCAGAGACTTGATCTGAAGTCATCTGATGAATATTAGCGAGCCAAGTTATCAGGTCATCCCATAAGTTCCGTCCGAATTTTGAATAAATAAAACAAGTGACCAAATATTAGTTTAATTAGACTAAGTCATCAATGTAGTTTCCCTGATTATCTCTGAATATGTTCTGTCTATCATCAAGCTTATTAATTCCATTATCGCAAAATTCTTCTGGTTTTGATTCGAAGAACTCGCAAATGTTCTCTTCCTGCGTCGGAAAAGCTGTTTTTTCTAAATGATTTCGTCAGCTACAGTAATAATAAACTCATTTAACGACAGCTTCGGTCATAGACTATTTAGCTGTCGCTTTGGCGATTTTCCTAAAGTTAATAACGCATTTGGAGTTTTTAACATTCCACAAGTGTTTCGAATGTTAAACAGGGATCGCCATGATTCAGAGATCCGTTTGGGCCCTTTTATTTTGGGTTAGTTTACTTTGCGAGATACTATAAATGAGCAGGTAGACATCACAATACAAGAGCGAGTGCAGGGTACTTCAGAACTGTAGCCCCATACCACACACAGGTTTGCTAGTAATTTAACTACAAAGACCACATTGCAGGGCGAGTTTCAAAATCTCAACATCAACCTTCACATAACCTCGACAAAGAAAACTAATTTATAGTTACATTGGTGACACACATAGTTTTCAATTCAAAATATGGCCCAAGTCACCATTAAATTAAATTCAACCCTTACACCACCACCATTACCATACAAAGTAGATAGTAGTTTGAAGAAACTGCTGAGTTTCCTTTCTTGTACTCACACAACGTTATATGCCTCAAACGATTCTTAGGTTATGATAGCAGGATTTTAATCAAGCAAATTTTAATTTGATTGTTCTGTAAAGTAAAATTTGATCAGTTTAAATGTTTCCAAAATTACCATTTAAATTTCGTCTAATTTAAAAAAGGTAAAGTCTGGACAGAACTCATGGGATGACCTGATAAAATAAAACAAAAATGATCTCAACGCGAGAACACGTTCGCTACACCCTGCGATCCGCCGCAGCTTGTTTTGGCGTCTCTCTCCCTTTACGAAAAAACGTAGTAATCGCACCACTTTCGACCACGCCACCTCCCTATAGAACAAGAAAGATTTACGCCGTATTTTGATAGCGACCGAAAAGAAAACTTAAATTTCTTCATGCACGGCGTGCCGGTCGACATGGAAGGACTTTCTGTGGAAGTTGTAGTTGCTTTTCTGCGTAAAGGCTTTGCCGCAGATGGGACAGGAATACGGCGTCTCGCCGGTATGCACTCGCTCGTGGTTGCGCAGGTTATACTTGCGGAAGAAAGTCTTCGCGCAATACATGCATGTGTGCTCCTTCCGACCTGAGTGCATGGCAATGTGTGCCGTCAAATTATTCTTGTGGATGAACGACTTGCCACACTCGTTGCAAGTGAACGGGCGGATGTTTTTGTGGCTACGCACATGAGCTGCCAAGTCTTTTTCTCTGCAGAAGCTCCGAACGCAGAGGCTGCACTTGAAAGGACGGTCTCGCTTGCCTGAATGCACGAACATATGCGCGTCCAAATTGCACTTCACCCTGAACTTCTTATTGCACATGTAACACTTATAAGGCTTTACTCCCGAGTGAATTCTCATGTGTTGGCGGAGGGAAGATTTGAGGAAAACTTTAAAGCAAATAGGACATGACTTGTTGCCGTTCTCTCCTTGCAGGTACTGCGCGTCGTGCTTCTGGCGAATGTGCTTCACGAGGTTACTTTTGTGCACAAAACGTTCTTGGCAAAACTCGCACCGTTTGGGCCACCGCTGGTGAGTCTCCTGGTGCCACAACAGCTTCTTCGTCGATGGGAACACGAGCCCACAGTTCTCAAATGAGCAAATGAAATCACGCTGAATTTTTAGCGTCTGCCCAGGCACCGGATGAGCGGTGACCTTGTGCTTCAGGAGCGACCGCGCATTTTTGTAAGATTTGTCACAAATCTCGCACTTGATTAGCTGGTCGTCGGAGTGGGTGAAAATGTGGCGACGCAAGTTGCTCTCGTTCCCGAAAGTCTTGGAGCATTGCCCGCACCCAAACGGCTTCTCTCCCGTGTGGACGCGCTCGTGCTGCAAGAACTCAAACCTGCAACAGGAAATGACACGAGTTGAAGATTTTAGTGACCTTTTTGATCTCAGCTTTAAGGTCTTAGAGGAATTATGTTAAGAGTTTAAGATGTGTGACTGATGCGGGATGAAACGAACAAGAAATGGCAGGAACGAAGTGGTACATTCTTACAAATATTTGCCGAAATAAAAAATAAGAGCACAAAGATTTAGGAAGTGTCACATTAGGCTTTATATAAACTTGTTTAGGCAAAAACTGAGATGTGTTTTTAGAGCTACTATAGTGCAAGGAATCGTAGGCGCAAACCAGCAATGGATGGAACTTATGGCAAAGACTGATGAAATAAACGCAGCCCAACCACTCACGCGAGTACTTAGAAAGGTGTTGGATGCAGAGAAAAGTGAATTTTTAGACAAGCGTTGGACGCATACCAGTAAGTATCTGTACGACAGTCAATAGATAGGCAAAATATGTCAATAGAAATCTCTAAAAGAGCACAAGCCGGTTCCACTCACTATAAACTGTGCATTCGTCCCTACGCAGTATTTGGATGGTAGCAGTTGCGCACAAGGTAGGGAAATTACAGAAATATATTTGAGTGACTTTTCATCCACATGAGAACTACACATTTAAAATCCCCCAACTATGGTGGTGTGAGAAGAAAACGAAGCAGCTGTCTTATGTTTCACTTCGCCCTCAATATCCTATTACTAGATATTTACCTTGACTTATACCCTTAGCAAGACTTGGCTCAAATGGTTTAAATCAAATTAAATGCATCACCTAACATTTCAATTGGGATCATTTTTGTGGCTGATAAACGACCAATGTGACACTACACTGCTTCAGCAGAGCTCATATGATTTGAAGAGCAAAAGATCTCAAAACATTCATGAAAGCAGCCCCTTCAGCACACTTTTATGTCTTCGTTTTCTCAACACAAACTATACTTAAAGGAGAGAACTTCTAAGTAACTTAGGCTTGAAGAAGAGAACTTTTAAACAATTATACAGAAAGGAAAGTTTTTTAAACCAATTATACTGAAGGGGGGCAACCCAAAAATTTTCGAAATTTGATGCGATTCGGCTGAAATTTGGCCGGTAAATGTATTTGTTGAAAATGAACATATTTTACTTGTGTAAGTTTTTCGATTTAGGCTTTTTTTTTAAAATACGAAATATTAGTTTTTTGGTACATTTTTTTGGACATTTCAAAGGAATAGAAGTCATTGAGTTTTTATGCTAGAACAAAACCAAAGACAGTTTTAGAACCCTTGGAACATTTTTAACAAATGTACGGTAGCAAATTATTCATTCGTAACTTTTCGTTTTTTATATGCGATATTTGATCACTAACTAAATATCCACAAATTTTTTGGTTTTGAGCTTGATAAAAAAATTGCTTGTACAATTGGGAAGTTTGCTACCGTACTTTTGTTAGAAATGTTTCAAGGATTCTAAAACTGTCTTTGTTTTTTCCTAGCATAAAAACTCACTGACTTCTATTCTTTTGAATGTTGAAAATAAGGATTGTTAGTAATAAGGTATAAATAAATTTTTATCCGAACTGTAAAATAATGGACCACTTATGTAATTGAATGCTGTTTTAATTTTTATTTCGATAATCTCCATGCATAACTTCATATTCACACTGTGAATTGTAATTTAAAAAATAAAAATAAAAAATAAAATTACTTTTTTATATAAATTATGAACTTTTATATTTGTAGTCTGATTCTTATGACATTTGACTATTATCTGTAATTTTTTAAAATAAACTCAATTTCTTCTCTTCATTTTTCGATTCAGGCCTTAATTTTTTGAAAAAATTGGACTTATTGATTCTTTAGTTCATTTTTATTGATATTTCAAAAGAATAGAACTCATTGAATTTTTATGCTAGAACAAAACCAAAGACAGTTTTAGAATTCCTAAAGCATTGTAAACAAAGTTACAGCAGCAAATTTTCCATTTCCCGTTTTGTTTTCTTTTCATATGGGGTCGAAAATTCAGGATTTTTGGTCCCCTTACACCCTCCTGGGGGGGAGATCTAGTGCCCGTAGCGCTATAAAATTTTAGGACCGAATAGTCCACCACCTAATGGTCATTTTTCAACAAAAACATAAAAAATGCTCATCTGACCGTCAGGGGCCTGGGTTGACCCCCTTAAAGAAGGGAACTTTCAAATAAATTATGCTTAGAAAAGAGAACATTGAAAAGAATCGCACTTGAAAAAGAATAGAACTTTTGACACAGAGGCATTATTTCAGCATCAAAACAAGTACACAAACGCACGACAGATATTCCATGAACAGCTTATACTCGAGTGGTGTGACCCTATTGACTACTCACTAACTAACTAACCTTCGGATGAAGCATTTGCCACAGCGGCTGCACTCAAAGGGCACGATGCCGAGGTGCACGAGCTGGTGCTTGCGCCAGTTGCACAAAGTTTTGTAGGACATGTAGCAGAGGGCGCAGTTATACTGGCGCACACTGTGCGTCGTCTTGATGTGGGTGCTCCTCGCACTCCTGTTTTCGAACTCCAGGTGGCACAAGGGGCAGAACGTCGACGAATTGAGAACCTTCTTGCGGTGATTCAATAGGTCGTCAGCACATGGGAACTGCGCTAAACATTCGGGGCACTTGAAAACGTTATCTGTTCGACACGCCTCCAGCGTCTTGAACTTCTTCATGTTGAGATCACTTTCTGCAAGCCGTTCGCCGGGCGCAGCTCCAGCTTCCGGCTGCACTGAGTTGCTTCTCAGCGCAGGCTCCGCTTTGACGTCTTCTCTCTTGACAGGAGGGAACAGCTTCACGTCTTCTGCACCCTCTACAGTCACGCTCTTGACGTCTTTGCTCTCGTAAGCAGCTACCTTGGCAGCAGAGCTTGGCACAGCTCGGTTCCAGGACGACACCGAGCCGTGCAAGGGCCCCACACAGCCAGGAGAGTGCTTGCCAGCATGCAACAACTTCTCCTTGAGGCTCTTGAACATCTTGTTGCACTGGTGACACTTCCACTGCTCCAGGGGCAGTGAGGACCTTCCGTGCGCCTGCAGCTCGCAGTCACTGTCAGCGTAACAATCAGAGTCGTAGTCAAACTCGTACTCTACTTCGTGAGTGGAGCCGCTGCCTCCAGGAGGGAATGGGCGCTTGTTCAGTCCAGAGGTGGAAGGCTGGGGGGAGCTCATCGTCACTCTTGGGGAGTGGTGAACTTTTTTGGGGCTCTGATGAAAATAGGGGCAATTATCACTTGATGTTCAAAACACTGGTAGGCTGAACTTAGCAAGGCTTTCTCACTTGCAGTGAGAAAAGAATTGTTTTTATTATGATCCTGGTTTAAGCAAAAAGGAAAATAAGGCTAATAATATTGTCCACAATTACAGTTAAAACAGAGTGCAACAGCGGAATGTGATAATTTCTATGGAGAAATCGATTGTCATATCATTTAAACATTAGTTTTCAAGCAACAAGGATCCGGATACATTGTAGTAATCTCCTTCAGATACAACCAAAAAAATTCCAACCGCGCAGAATCGCAGAACGAGCGTTGCTGAACGCTGCTTCCGAAGAAGTATGTTATTTTATACAAACCTCAGAAAATGTAAAATCATTCCTAATTTCTGAGATAACTACAATT
The DNA here is from genome assembly GCA_014220935.1 of Platorchestia sp. MABIK. Taxonomy (NCBI): domain Eukaryota; kingdom Metazoa; phylum Arthropoda; class Malacostraca; order Amphipoda; family Talitridae; genus Platorchestia; species Platorchestia sp. MABIK. Next base: position 48,961 of record JACJUY010004715.1, read on the forward strand.
CAAATTGAAAGTCTTCAAATTGAACGTCATAAAATTGAATCTAACATTAAACCCAACCTAATTGCCAAGCCTCAACCTCAACCCAATTACCAATCAAACAGAACTCCAAGCTGATCAAGCAACAAACTCAAATATCAAGCGAAATTAGGAGCATAAACTGACCTCATTTTTGGACGGGGACCTTGAGGGTGAGGCAACCACGAGGCCCACATCGTCGTAGGGCAACGCAAACTCCGCCCCCAAGTTGAGCGACGTATCCAGGCTACTGAGCACACCGTTGTCTTCCTCGAACTGCGGCACGGCGCCGGTGCCTGAATCGCGAGGAGACAAATACGAGGAAATGGTCCTCAGGATATCAGAGTTTGAGAAACACAAACTCGTGCTTGCCTCACCATTGCTGGCACTCACTTCAGGCTGGTGGTTGAGTAAAGAAGGTCGTTGGTTCAGCAAAGAGGATGTTGAAGTAGGAAACCACTGGGAGAAGTTAGTTTGAGGCAGTACGGTGCAGGAGTCTAAATTGAGCACTACCCCTGCATTGGTGGCGTCTCTTCCGGTAGATTGGCTTTTGCAGTGAAGATTATAAGGCTGGTGAGGGTCAGTGCTTGCAGCTGCAACCTCTGATGAAGCTGCATCCTCTTGGAAATGAGTCTCCCGTTTACTGACGGGGCTTAGAGGGACATAAGACGAAGCAGAAGTAGTCAAATACTCTGATTGTTTAGAACCAGTTGAAGATACAGGGGCGTGACTATTAGAAGGATACCCAAAACTTGTAAACGAAGGCCCAAAGATAGAGTCACCAGTGGAGGGGTGATGGGCAAATACATCAGCCACTGCATGAGACGAAGTCGCGGGTACAGTTGGAGGAAAATCTGTCATTCCTTTCCTCTGGAACGCCGCGTTCCGGAGATCCATAGGTGAGTTGCACGACGAGATGGAGTCAGTAGAAGACGACGACACAGACGATAGAGATGAGTGAGACCTACGGGACGACCGGCGGTACTGCTTAGGAGATGCCTGGTGTAGCAGAGGAGGGCTGAGTTCGTGCGGGTGTGGGGGCAATGACCCGCTCTCTTCACTGCTGAGGTTGGCCAGGAGCACTTCAGAGGTGGCGAGGCTCTCGGTCGCGTCCATGGTGAGGTGCAGCACGCTCCCCGGGTCCGTGAGGCACGGGTTCTCGTGCTGGTAGAACGGACCAGCAATGCCTGAGGTGGGAGTTGAGCGATCCTCCTCATCGACGCCAGACAAACACTGCAATATTACAAAGCATTCAAGGACTGACTCAATACAACAAAGACAAATTTGTACTTTGTAACCCAACATCAACAATTTCGGAAGAGTAACATAAGATGACCAAGTATTGGCGTTAGTAGTTTTATTACATTCAATAACTAATACAATACAAAAACAATAAATTGATGTCTAGTAAATAACAACAATCTTGCAACTGTTACCTAAGCTGAACTAGTACAACTTTGGTATTGGTTGCTTCATTTTTCGCGTCCACATGTTTCAACGATTCATGATACTTATGATACATGATTCAGGTTGTATCTTGAGTATCGCAAAATTTTATTGTGCGTTTGGTGGGATATGAGAGGAATTATTCACTAAGAGCTTCTTGAAAACAACCCAACAATCACTGTAGAACTGTACTGTTAAAAGTTGCAAGGACTAAATAACATTTTAAAAAAGAAGCGCCTAGCGTTGGTGAATCGAAAGTGCGTCATCCTCCACCACGACAATGCGTATCCGCTCACAGCACGGATGACTTTGGACACAATTGAAACGCTGAAATGGGAAACATTGATGCATACGCCCTATTCTCCAGATATTGCACCTTCAGACTTCTATCTCTTTAGGAATCTACACAATCATTTAACAGAGAAAACTTTGAAAAACAAAAACAACATTGAAAATCAATTGCAGGTCTTTTTTTTAAAAAAACAAAGATTTCAATGTAAATAAAGTCGCTCTCTTTTCAACATGCTCCCTTCAATGTAAAGCAATGATGCTCCCTTTTCAACATGCTCCCATAAATGTAAAGTGGACTCACAGACGCACGAGACGCAGAGGGTTCGCTGTCGCTGTCAGCAAGCGTCTCAGCGGTCCTGAGGGACAGATCCTCTTCGTGATGTGGTCCATCAGTGCTGCTGCTGCTGCTGCTGCTCAGCATGGAAGACGGGGAGAACAGCATCCGCTCTTCTTCCATGAATGCCTCATCTTGCTTCACCTGCCATCAGTGTTGAACTTCAGCAGTGGTGGAACATTTGTGTACCACTCAGTGTTTGTATTGCTCATTTACGCACCGGTATGATTGACTAGGCAGTGGTGCATATGTATGCTACTGAGTATAATGCTTGTTTATGCACCAGTGTAAATGGGAAGCATTTCAATTATTTCATTATTTTGCCCCACGAAAATCAGCCCCACGCAGCTAGTAGGAAATTCAACACTATTTGAAAGAAAATTTGTGAACAGAAAATACGGGGCGCAAAGCACCATGGTATCACTGATACAGACCTTGTTAACAGCAGTTTTCATATGAAATTATTGAAAGACATATTTTCCCGCCATGTAATTATTAAGGGTGCAAAACGATGGAATATGTGCGTAGGTACACACAAGCGCATTAATTTATAAACCCTTAGCATTCTTCATCAGTTTATTTAACAGATGTTATTTCCATAAAACTACTACTATTCTATTACTTAGATTAAGACTCTCTAGCTGCAATGAAGGCAACCTCACGAGAGCAAAGAGAAGTGACCATTTGGTATGGAAAGTATAGAACAAGGAATCTATGCAGAAAGCATGTTTACATACAGGATTCCCAGAGCATAGAAACAGCACATTAAGAAACAAGAGGAAGAAAAGAGAAAGCAAAGAAGGCATGATAACTGGAAAAATGAAAGTGGGCACAATAGATAAAACTCTCCAAGACCTGATCTATAGCTGAGGCAATCTAACAGTACCTGATCAAACACTTTGGGTTGCCATCGTCATTAAATGCTGGGCAACTTCGCAAAGCTAGAATTCCCAACTTTCGAGCCAGTGAAAACACGATTCAAATCAACCAACAATGACAATAGCTAATTCAAATGAAATCTATAACTGACCTTAACTTCCAAACTGAAACCCAGACACCCATCCAACTGACCTTAACTTCGAGTTGAGAGATGTGACCATCATCTTTACTCTGAACATCTCCTAGACTCATGACCCTGAAGGAGGAACTACCGCTGGTGAAGGGCGAGTCGAAAGGGCGAAGTTGCTCTTTGCACTCAGCTCCTCCGAGGCCGTCAGAGTTGTCTTGTTTCAGGAAATTATTGAAGCTGGTCAAAGAGGTTTCCTCGCAGTTGGAGTTAAAATCACTGTGAGGCAAGACTTGATGGTTGTTGGCTGCACTTTTTTCAGAGGCATTGGGGCATTCTATGTTGAGCAAAGAGAGAGGATCACTGGAAGCCAGGGATGTATCATCAGAGTGACTCCCTCCAGTGCAATCATCTCCATTAGTACCTGTGTCTTTCAGGAATATTTTCTCTTGGGGCTTAACACTAGACAAGTCAGTGGAACAGCCATCAGCTTCCTTCCGATTTGTTTGAACTGAAATGTTTGTTGTCTCAACACAAGCTTTATCTAAAGCTGACTCTGTAGTTTGTCGAGTGGTGTTGTTTGGTAAATCATTCATGGTAGAGGTAGCATTTGTCACTGATTTCTCATGATCAACAGCCTGTTCATTGCAGACATTATCAAGGGAAGATTCATCATTCCAGAAGTCTTCAAAAAATTCAACTTTCATTCGGTTATCCTTCTTATTTGTTGGCACTTTACTTGGTCCAGGTTCATCACAATGGCTTTCAGAGGATTTAGATGAAGCAGAATTACAAGACTTGACTTCACTACAAGTAGGGGACTCCACAGTTACTTCCTTTGAGTCATTCAACAATATACCACGCACCAGTTCTTCATTGATAATTTGTTGCAATCTTTCCTTTTTGTCAGCCATATCTTTTGGTACAAAAATTGTGATATTATTCCCAACATGAACAGTGGTTACTGCCTTTCCTTGAGGTGCTGTTGAGTCAACGGCTCCAGAAGTGCTGGAATGCCCACTCACAGAGGCAGATTGCACCGATGTTACCTTAGCATCAGGTGGAGCATCGCGTAAGTTAGGATCAGTACGAATAGCACATGCTGAATCGCAATTTTGATCCCCTGTATGATGTTCACTTAAATTACTGGAAGGATGCAATAAAGCTCTGGTGTTGAGCTCTGAATCTTTTTGAGAAATATAACTTGTACCTTGGATACACTGTTCGGAGATTTCAGATGTATCTTGGTCCAAGAGATTTGCAGTGTTGCTGTTGGATTGCACAAACCCAGAGACTTGGTTTACTAGAGGCATTTGAACATTGGGAGTGCTACCACTAATTGAAGGGGTTTGAATGGGAGCAAAACTGCCATTATTGTTGACAAAATAACTGTTGTTTAAGTGCATATTAGAGGCCAGAGGTGACAAAAATTTATTGGCACTGTTATTGAGAACCAAGTACTTCACAGGAACCGAGGGGCGAGCAATGACAGGGATGCCGCTACCCCTGGTGACCGTGGCGAGGGCTGTACCAACTGGTTGAGGTGAGGGCTGCACTAACTGGTACTGAGGCCTCACTGACAGGGTTCCAACCTGGACTGGCTCCTGACGTGGAATTGGAATGTTTATTTCAGCACAACCGAGTGGCATTTCTTGAACCTGACCAGTAACGTTATTTGGCATCATTATCAAAGGTGAGTGAGAGGCAACTGATATAATACCCGACATGTTACCTTGATCACTCACCTGAGGTGTAGAGATAGGAATGCTGTTGTGAACAGACACTTGAGAGGCATATTGTATTGCTTGCACAGAGCTGTAACACTGATTAGTGCTGTACAAAGGGGAATTGTTCCCTTGAATATCCTGATTTTGAGGGGTTGCTACCAAATAAGAATTGCCATAATTGGGAATGGATTCTTGAGGGTTACTTGCAATAGAATGTGACATAAAACGTGTATGGTGGTGTTGGTGATAGTCAGGAGGAGGCTGAACATGCTGAGTACCAGCATTGCCTTGACTGGAAGCTGAAGAGGTTGTAGAATTTGCAATGTCGACACAAGGAGAGAACTGGCTCTTAGCTTCCTGAGGATTCAAATGAACCCTAGAGACCCCATCACTTAAATTACCTCCCAAATGAAGCAATGCAGCAGCAGCTACTGCAGCATTGTCAGATGTCTGTTGGCAACCTCCATCTCTGTTACTAAATGATAAGTTTGATGAAGAATTTTGGGTGGCAAATGAAAAAGGAGTAGAATAGCTCCTGCTAGTTACTGGAAGCTGATTGTTCAGAGCAGGTGGCTGATTTAAAGCAGTCTGGAATGGAGAGCTTCTTGACTTGTTCATAAGAGCCATGATCATATCTTCTTTGCTATGGCCAGCCATGTGAGTTACCAAGTTGCTCTGCATGGAACCACACACAATGCAGATTCCAGGGTCTTGCACTGTACCAGCCTCAGAACTAGTTGTCATCACAGAAGAGCCAGCAGCATCAGCAAATGCTGGGGCAGGCATCAGTAGGTTTTCTGCAGGCTCTCGGTGATCCAGAAGTGTTTGGGTGTCAACACTGTGATATGGCAGTCTGCTTTCTTGCCTTGCACAAGCAGTTGACAGTGTGAGCTGCTGGCCCACAGCTGGTGGTGGGTTCACCATACTGTAGCTGAGGCTTGGTTGGGTGCCTGTCAACATGATGAGCAGAGCTACAAGAGGTTTTGATGCCAATAGATGATTGTCCTGGGATCACCTGGAAGACAAATGAAAAAAATTAGTAATTTGTTTAATGAACAATGGGTTTAGAGAACTCGATACTAAGGACAAATTTCACAGGTAACTACTCTAGTGAGGAGGAATAAAATAAATTTTATTTCAAGTAAATGTTGAAATATTTGCTCCTAGTATATAAATAGCTACTCATAAGGAAAATTAAAACAATCAATCAGCATTTCAGAGTGAAGTATTTTTCTAATATTGAAAAATTAACCATTAAATTTTGATATACGGCTACTAAGACTACATATTATTTTATCAGGATCTAGAAATCCTAACTGTTGTTGGCTTTAACTAACTGTCAACTATTTCAATAGGAAGAGCAATAAAAAGAAGAAAGAATATAAACATATCAAACAAATCAGACAACCTTCTTTTTTCCTTTAACACGTTGACTACGTATTGGGTCATATGTGTACCACTAGGTAAATTGTTCATTTGCATACCAGCATAAAGGAATAGCATTTCAATTATTTCACTACCTTTTTCAAAATTGATTGCAGCATAGGAGGTAAAATTTTTTGTGCAATTACATTTTCACACTTTATAGAAAGGATAAGAATGGATTTGAGTAGTACAGTGGATTTTTCAATTCAGCTACTCACAACCTAACCGAACCACCCGTAGCAACCGCACAAACGTAGTCAATGTGTTAAGTACAGGCTGTAATGTTTCACTACTGACAAATATGGGCTCTACCAACTATATCTTGATAACCTGTCTTCTTTGAAACAAACACTGGCTATATTAACCATCTCCTAATCAGAGACTTCTCAGGAAATGCAGCACCCAACATATCAATCATTCTTTATGATTGACATCCCACAGTTAGGTCATGAATTAATAAGGTTAGTAAATGATCGACCATTGCAACATTTTTACATCGTATGGACCATGGAAAAAGTAAATCCAACTTTAAATGTTACTAACTTTACAGTGAATGAAGATAATGTAATTATGTTTCTTGTACTAGATGGAGAAAAACATTTTTTCTAAAAATATCTCATTAAAACTGGTTGTATCAGTAATGAGATAAATAATAGTTATAAAATTATGAGTTGCATCTGACATTTTAATGAGATCATAAATGATACAAAAATTAAAGGGTCATTGTAATATTATTTTAAAAAACAAGTTACAACAAGAGCTTCTTTCAGGAGATCTTTGTTTGAATTTATTTTGAACTTCCCTTAAACTCTTTGTTCCCACATAGATGTTGTCAATGAAAATGCATTGCTCCATTTTTTGTTGCAAAACAATGGATTTAGTCACTTGAAAATTTATATTTAAAGGTAAATTTTCAGAACTTGGACCTTATTTATACTCAGACTTTAAGCTTTGTAATCAGGATATATTTTCCTATGTGTAATACAAGAAATACCTTAATCCAAAGTTATTAACATTTAAAGTTAGGTTTACTTTCTTATGGTCCATACAAGTATTGTATAGCATACAGGCTTTAGGAAAGAGTAGCAATTAAGTGGAAGCAGAATATTGGTGTGGAATAAGGTTAATAAATATAATTTGATATACAAGATGTCTAGAATGACAACACAAGTCTAAGGCACATGCATAATATTTGTAAAACTTCAAAATTAATTAACATTTAAAGTATTTTAAATGCAGATGAATTTACAATTTTCTACTCTTTGATGTTCATTACAACCTGACTATTGCAGATAGCCAAAACTATCCAAATTCAGACACATATAGTAGAAGTTAAGTAATATAAATTTTTCTCAGGTTCTTGAACAAAAAAAATTGGCTTGAGTTTTAAGTTTTTTAGGAATAGCTATTAACATTGATCAATATTGAATTCGATGTTGTCAACCACTTCTATAATTTCATAACAAAATTTAGATAATTGGAGACATTTTAACATGTTTTACATGAATGACATTGTGCTCACAAATGCTTAATTTTCAAGATAGTATAAATAACGTTCAGGTGAAAACAGCATTAACAGTGGTTTTGATGTGGCTCTTCTGACATTTAGCGGATGCGGACAATGCAAAGTTTCTTGGCAGGAGATATCAGCTTTGGTATGATTAAGTTAAGTTATTTTAGGTTTACTTAGGTTAGTTTAGGTTAGATTATTTAACTAACCGAACTTTACCTAACCTAACCTTACCTATTGTTATGTCAAAACCGTATTTTTGCTTATTTACGTGTCTGTTTACTCTATTTTATAAACGACGATCCTATAACTTCAAAGCTACATATCTCAAAAACTAAGCAATTGCAAGCATAATGTCATTTGTGTAAAATATCTTCAATTGTACCATATTACCCATATTTGGCAATGGAATTATTGAAATTGTTGACAAATTCAATTTTGACCTTAACAATTATCAGATATGCCAGTATCAAAAAAGGTCAATATTGAGTTTAATACGCTCACGAAATTTATGTATTTGGTTTCCAAAAATCAGTAGAGAAGAATATTTAAAACTGTTTTACACGAATAACATTTTGCTTGCTGATGCGTTATTTTTGAGTTATAACATGAATTACATTCAGGTAAGAATAACATTATCTAGTCGGCTGCGTCCTACCTGCATTGTTGGAACACACGCAGTATTTCGGTGGGAATATTGATGTTGGTGTGGCTAAGAAATGTTATTTTAGGTTTATTTAGGTTCCTTTAGGCTAGTTTATTCAATTAACCTAAAGTTACCAAACCTAATCTAACCTATCATCACATCAATATCATATTACAGCATATCAATGTGTGCGTTTCTTCACTGTTATATACAACGTTCCTATAATTTCAAAGTTTAATAACTTGAAAATTACGCATCAGCAAGCAAAAAGTCATTTATGTAAAATGAACTTAAATGTGCTCCTTCAGCGATTCTTTGGAACAGAATTTTTAATTTTTGTGAGCGCACCAAACTCAATATCGACCTCAAAATATGCACCTGAACCACATAGACATTGTCTAAAATTTTGGCAATGTATTACTATGAACATATTCTTTTATTTTACACATTAGTAATAAAACAGACATCAAATGTAAGAAAATACACATATAGGATTAATCTAAGTTACTACATACTCTAAATGGATAGTTTAAATGGTAATGTACATCACATGACCTCCAAACTAGACTGGATTCCAATAATTATAGCTAGATTGAAATTCACTTTTCCATTTGTATTCCAGTGGAGAAAACTTCCTAATACATCAATCAGGATTGTAAATGGAATTCATGTTCACTGCTTTTCAAGATTATTTCATTCATGGGAAAAAAGAGAAGGAATCATAAAAAATTTGAACAAATTGAATGACTGGAAAGTTGGGAATACTACTAAAAATTCACACAAGTACTCACTGCATTTCAACAGATATGCCAATTAACTGGCTCAATTTTCCCTACGCCGTAGCGCGCACACATTATCACCTATCCATACAATTTATGAATCAGTTCAACAGAAATACAGGATGTACCACAACCTTTGCTCTCTCACATTCCTCATTTAACTGCGGTCTCGTCAGAGCGGGCAATATACGAAATTTGGAAATCAACAAATATGACTACAAAACTGAGTTGCTAAATGCTGGATAGTCATCAATACCAATTTTATTTGAAAGAGAATACAATTTATTTTTCACGAACAATGGCGATGTCATGCTTAAAAATAATTTTTTTCGTTCGTGGTAGAAAAATATTGCAGCTAATGTATTTTAGGAATTCGCCGTTTTCATTGCAATTAGTCCAGTATAAGCATGCCTTAGTGATAAAATCATTAAAACATTTCGTACTGCTGTTACTTGGAGATCATAATTTTAAAGAGGAGTTGTACAGTATTGCATTGAACATGAGAAGCACAAACTGTAGTTCAACTCTAGGAATAATCGATAGGTTCACTAAAAAATGTGTCACTTATAAATGTTTTCATTTGTCGCAAATCCAGCCATTGCTCGTTGCTGAAGTCCTAGGCAAGAGAGCCAATACCTTGCTCAATAAAGGACAAGGGCTTAACTTAAATTCACTAAGCCCATAAATGCAATTACGCTGACAATTAATGACAAAGCGGAACAATGGCGGGGGTGCTTCACTTCTTTGGCGACTTATCTTAATGAACTAATTAAAACCGTTCATTTAATCTTCTTGCTCGAGTCCGAAGCCACGGCAACGGTTTCGAGCAACCTAAAGAGGATGCCGCGGCACGTTGCTACCTCGAGATTCAATTGGACCGTCTTCGCGGGCGCATCACTTGTGCTCTGCGAGTTCGGACCTTTACCGACCCCTGCTTCTGGAACCTAGTGTTCAAGATGGCCGGCTTACTGGAGATGTATTCGCCTGAATATTTTTTTCGAAGAACCTTCAGGTGAGCCTCCTGTACTTTGTTACGCTTGTCATTAATAAATTGTTATAACCTACAGCGTTACCTGACCCCTATTAAGGGTGCCAGGAAAGTCTATGTCTTTAGTGTCCGTGTATTCGGAAAGTTGAGCTGCACGGTCGGGCAGCGAGACACATTAATACATCAGTTTTCATTCAAAAAAACAAAACTCTCACATATCTTACTTGTACCTAAAACAGGTATCAACGATATGCTGACACGAATTTTTTACTTTTTGAATGCAATTGTACTCATATTTACAGAAACTGCTTCTTTAATCAAAAAACTCAAAAATGGCATAAATTACTGCAACAGAACATAATCTAGAGACAGTAAAATAGGTAGTTGAACTTGGGCATGTTCTTGTATGGCTTATTCTCAATTCAAATGTGTAGTGTATTAGAAGCCAGTCTTATTTGATTTTCATAAACTGCAATCTTTGGCTTTTCAGGGACATCAAAGCTTTGCCAGTACCACTGTGCTACTTCCTATTCTAGCTACTCATCGACGACAAAATTATGTATTTTTAAATATTTCCAAATACAGTAGCGGCAAGAGTTCAACCTTAGGCCGCCGTCACACGGAGACCAAATGGTAACGTTTCGTCATAATCATCTACAGTCAGCGGCACCAATCGGTCTATCCAGCGCCACATTTCAGCCTAAGTTTGACTAAGCTGTCTGATTTCAGCCTAAGTTTGACTAAGCTGGTCTAAAACTAAGGCTGAAATCTCACTGTTTCGTAGCGCTGGACAGACAGATTGGTGCCGCTGACTTTAGATAATTATGACGAAACGTTACCATTTGGTCTCCGTGTGACGGCGGCCTTAGTTACTCATTAACAACATCGGCATCTACGGATGCTTTATTTCCAATTGAAGCATGATACATATTACCTTTTACATTGGTTTTTCAAATGCCTTAGAACTAACACCAGGACGCCATGACGCTTTCCCCCGGTCAAGACCGGGACCCATTTCAGACACCTGGGTAGAGAGGGGTTTTGTGCTTAGAATTTTTCTCCTATACCCAACAGAGAAAATCGCCACCAGCGCCGAGACTCGAACCCGGGTCTCCCCGCACGGAGTCAGGTCCTATACACACACGGCTATGGCGAGTATCAAGATCTCAGTTTGATGGTTAGCCAGTGCTAGAATTGATCCTAGAGCAACTCCGCTTCGAGTTCAGTAAAAGCTACAGTTCTTACATCAATTCGAGCTTACTCGAATTGGCCATCGAACACAAAATACTTACAGTAGGTCGATTAAGAATATTCGCCTTTGTCGAAAATTGTTGAAAAATATTATTTCAATGTCCCAGAATAAACTGAATTGATGGTTTCAGTCACAACGAAATAGGATTCAGAAAAATATACCGAAACCAATGTCAAAAACTTCACATTATACTCCGTCGTTCGCAAATTAAAGAGCAAGCCTGAGTGTCGCACATTAGAAGCACAATAATCATTGTAATGATGTTGACAGTTTGACTAATAGCAGGTTAA
>JACJUY010004716.1:0-18051 GCA_014220935.1 Platorchestia sp. MABIK
CAATTAAGGCTTGCCTGTCTCGGATGAGATCCAAATTGTCTCTGCGTGCACTCATTGCAGCTCCAAGGGGACTTGCAGCATTTGTTGCATCTAATGAGGCTCGCTGCAACGCTTGCAGCATTTGCTGCATCTAATGAGACTCTCTGCAGCGCTTGCAGCATTTGCTGCACCTAATGAGACTCGCTGCAGCAATTGCAACATTTGCTACACCTAATGAGATTCGCTGCAGCGCTTGCAGCATTTGCTGCACCTAATGAGACTCGCTGCAGCGACTGCAGCATTTGCTGTATCTAATGAGACTCGCTGCAGGGCTTGCAGCACAACACCGCCACAAAGTTTCCCCTACAACTTCTCATTAGGGCCTGATCAGGCTGCAACAATCCCCCTAACAATCTCGACTTCAGATGTCGCGAGTCACGTAATACCAATCTGAGTCGCACCAATCCCTATGAACAATCCTCTTCCAGTTTTCGTAACACTGTCAGGAAATATCTTTATATAATCCTACTAACAATCATCTCTTTATTTCCCCAAAAAGATTCACAAATAAACAACAATCCTCCCAACAGCAGTGCATGTGGCAATCGAGAAAGACAATCTCCGGGAACAATCTCCTTTTCACTCGTCCGCGCCTCTTTCACTCCACCAGTCCCTGTATTAAATTGAAGGAAGGAAAGTTAGCGTCAGGAGTTGCCTTCAATAAAATAATTCGACAAGGTCTTAAAGCTCTCCGTGGGCCAGTGGGGCTGTGGTGCCAGGGGGCTGGTGCTGGTGTGTTCTGTTAGCAATGTACTCAACTTGTGCTGGGTTACTTAATATATTCTATTTCCTATGTCTTGTTCAATTTATTCAACTTTTTATGTCATGTTCAATTCATTTTATCAATTTATTCGACCTATTATGTCTTGTTCAGTTTGTTCTGATCGCAATTCCCTCTACTTATTCTATGATAATTGATTTATTTTATTTGTTGTGTTTTATTCAATTTTTTTTGCCAATTTACTTTACTTATTTTACATAATTCAATTCATTCTAAATGCTATGCTTTGATCAATTCATTTCGTTTCCAATGAACTCTACTTGTTCTGTGCTAATTAAATTATTCTACCTGTTATGGCTTCTTCAATATATTCTACCGGCAATTAACAATGTATATTTTATTCGCAATTTATTCAATTTATTTTGCCGTGCTGCTGACGCCGTGCTGCTGACGTGTATTATACAACGATATTCGTAAAATTTCCCAGTAGGCAGTTATTAAGTCGTACGTGCAGTATTTTGACGAAGAGCATCCAATTGAAAAGTAGAGTTTTTTCGCCACCGAAAGTTTGCTCTTGTTTCTGTTGCATTGGTAATTTTATTGCATTTATAATCGTGATTTTTTTATTTGTGTTGGGCTCATAATTAAATAATCTGTTGTAATGATGATCTTTTTATTGCGTTTATTATCGGCTTCTCTTTTATTCCTATAGGGCTCATAATTAAATGCTCTGTTGTAATGATAGTTTCATTACGTTTATTATCGTGCTGTCCTTTTATTCGTATAGGGCTCATCATGAAAGACTCTGCGGAATATTTAAGTTTTTTTAAATTATGGTGCTTTTTATTTGAAAATTTTCAAAAGGCATTATGTTTTTTAATAGGTGCTTAGTATCATGGCACTCTCCATCGTGGTGCTATTTTGTATGGTCCTCTTATGTTTGATTTTCTTTTTCGAGTCTCTTATTTTTATTTCAAGTTGAATTGCCGGGGGTGCGTTCCGTTATATTTAAGAGCGTGCGTGTCCCCTAATTTTAGTAATGGTGCTCAAGACTCATCACGTTCTAGTACAGAGTGAGACGAATCAAATACCCGAGTTTTGAAAGGCGAGCGCAACGGCTGTGGTGGTGATGGTAAGATGTGTGGGGTCACCACCATCTTCCTGATGCTATCTTCAAAAAGTTAGCACACAAACAGCATTGTGCATATACGGATTCGAATAAAACAACAAATGATTCTGTAAGTATTGTTTTACGTTTCCTGATTGCCTTTCAAAACGCGGGCATTTGATATTTTGCGCCCTGTACTTTGGAACCGATGCATAATCTGCCATATAGTGCGTAAGGTGCAGTTCTGAGAGGGCGAAATTCTGCTCATTGATTTGCCATTTGAAGGAAAAGTGCAAAATGGGTTCCAGATCAGCTGAGGAAATTTTGTGAATAACTGGTACAACAAACCGGGAAGTGTGATCGCTTCGCGTGTAAGTGTCCTATGATGAAAGCAGTGTCTGATAAGAAAACAATTTTATTTATTGCAATTTTTTAAAATGATAGTGTAGAAATGTTTTTGAGCCTCTTAGTTTAAGAGAGAAAGTGAGTGAGGGTAGTGCAAGCTCAATAAGTTCGAAATTCTTTCCTCTAACCTTCTGTAACCGTCTTCTAAATTATCCATGATCACCAGAGAAGCTGCTCGTACTGTGGGGAAATTTTTACGGGTGCTGGACAAGCATCGACCCAGGGTTTGTCTTGTCCAAAGTGAGATGATTTACTTTCGTATGAAGGAGAAAGCTCTCTAGTAGCATTTCGAATCACAACTGGAAGCATGAGCTTTTATGGTACCGTTGATTCCAGAAAGTTATCATTGTTTAAAAATACGATTAGTCGAAAGGCCTTTTTTCAGAACGTTTATTAATTTTTAATTGTAAAATCCAAACCGTTTTTTTGTTCGATCCATCATCCACGGTTGCTGAGTACTGTCTTAATTCTTGCTTGGTATAGAGCGCAATTGTAAATTTTCGTTCGGCTTAAGTATTCTATTGAAGCACTACAGATTTGTCTCAACATTTGGTAAAAACAGACGATATTTTCAGAGAAACTTAAGAAGATGCCCACACATTTTTCATTTATTTTTCCCGGTATCATTTTCTTAAACTTCCTGAAACATGTCCTATATTTACAAATAACTCACATACATACCTGTTATAGAACAGTAGTTTCCCTGAATTCGAATGTTGAAACTTATTTGCAGTCATTCTAAGAAATCACGTTGATGACAATCTTCCATATTTTTTTATTGATGACTCTGACAGGAGCGAATATAAACCACTTCCAATTGGCCAAAAAATGTTACATTGTTTCCGTAATTCCATAGTTTTCTTCTGATAGCGCTAACGCCATTCTTTTTTACGTGTTTCTCCTTTTTTAAGGCAGTAGATTTCCGAACTTCAAGCATAATAAATCTATTATTCTCACAAATTGAAACATTGATGTGCTCACACATCAGTGGGTGTGCAGGCGGTCACTAACTAACCCACTAGGCTTCCCCCAGTGGGTGTGCAGGCGGTCACTAACCTTCCCTCCTCCCCTAGTGGGTGCACAAACCCTCCCCCTCCCCCAGTGGGTGTGCAGGCTGCCACTAACCTTCCCTCCTCCCCCAGTGGGTGTGCAGGCGGCCCCCGTGCTGGTGGCGGTGGTGGGGGAGTCGTACGAGTGGGGGGCGGCGAGCCTATACGACGGCGCGCTGCTGGCGGCCAGGGGGCGCTTCCTGGTGGTGACCTTCAACTACAGGCTCGGTATACTGGGTGAGTGGGGGGAGTGGGGGAGTGGGGGAGTGGGGGAGCGGGGAGTGCGGAGTGGGTGAGTGGGAAGTGGAAGAATGAGGGAGTGGGCGTGTGCACTCCACTTCAATTTGGGGATGTTCAGAGATAATTAGGGGATTTGAGGACTAAACGATTTCGGGGGGATTAGAGGTATTGCGGTGAGAAAGACTGATTAGAGGGATCAGAAGATTGACGGAATCATACGGCATAGACTCTATGCCGTTAGAGCTTTTAAGGGTAATCCATGATTCACTGGACTATGGCAGTTGTCTTCCTGAGGTTTGTGTGGGTACCGCCTACGCCGTTGTTAGCCCGTTAGAGCAACAGAAAATTTAAGTTTGTTCTAAACTACTGCGGCACCGTTAGGAAGACGTACAACTAACTAAGCCGTAATCAGTCCGTTAGGGCTTTTCAGGGTAATCCCTGATTCGCCGAACTACGACACTCCGAGAGTTGTCTTTCTTTGCGACAAAACAACAATATACTTTGTCCTCACAAGTGTTACCTTAAGCCTAATATATGGACAGGTGTCTCTTCGGACTACAGTCTGAATAAAACGGAGAAAGGAAACTCTTTTGACCTCACTATATGAGATGTTCAATGTTAAATCTCATTACAGTGCCTTTTAAATACACAGATACATTTCCGCAAAGACAGTGATCTATATCCTTTTGTAAAAATAATACGTACAAACATAAGCAACTGCAAAACAAGGCAAATAAATGTAAAATTACATGTAAAATATTTATGCTACTCAGCTAGGTAATCAAACTAATGTTGGGATATTGAAATACAATACAAATAAAACTTGATGGCTTACTAAAGTAAATGCACGCATGCACTATCAGCGTAGGTACACCGAGCTAGGGGGATAAGTCATGAATTTTTCACTATGCCACCGGCCAAATACTTGAGAGAAAATATTGAACTTATTTATTATGGGTAACTATTGAATAATGGGCTCGACACCACATGCGTTGCCTGACACCTATACTAAACATTGTCACAGACAATGCCGACTGGCGGTTTGTATTCAGGCTGCATCACAGAACAGAACTTGAGGAACTCATTATTTTCTGTAAAATTAAAATGAATACGCGAACTAAAGAAAAATTTTCAAAGTTTAACATCTATTTTTTCTTTGTCTTCTTGAGAAGTGCAAAGGAACTCAAAAGTCCTACTCCGTTTTACTGGTCATTGGGCAGTTGACTTCACTGTAGTTGGTGCTGATGCAGAAAAAAAGGGTATTGTAGACAGGAAACTAGAGGGCCTAAAAAGCCAATGCAGAAGCTGAGCCTGCAGTATCATGTAACACTTGACGACATTGACAGCAAGACTGAGAGACCCTGAAAATCAGAAATTTAGATAACCAAATCATGCTCCTGGTAGGTTGGCAGTTCCTGCTTTTGACTGGAGTGCATAAGCTGTGTTCACATTGCACACACGAATCATTAATGTTTGTATTAAAAATATTACCAATGAGAAGAGTTTAGGATACCGTAATCCAATACCTAAACAAAAAAACAATACAACCCAATGAAACGCAATGGAACCTAATTATACCTAATAAAACCTAATAAAAAACCATAAAACCTAATAAAACCCAAACCAAACCAGGTGGTCTGTTTTTTAATAAAAACCCGTTTTTTTCTAGCCCTGATTAAAGGTGATTAGCTATGGCTTAGGGTAAATGTGGGAGAGTGGGTGAGCAGGGGGAATAAGGGGGTATAAAATGTTATTAGAAGTTATTAGAGGTAATTGAGAGGGCACTACTCTGTGATTTGCAGGGCAGTGTACACGGATTGGCAAGGCAGTGATTGGCAGGACAGTGTACACTGATTGACTGAGCATGGATTAGCAGGGCAGTATATTGTGATTGGCAGTATATTACAGGGTAATATACTGTGATTGGTAGGGTAGAATACTGTGATCGGTAGAGCAGTATACTGTGATTGACAGGACAGTTTATTGTGATTGGCAGGGCAGAACACTGTGATTGGTAGGGCAGTAAACTGTGATTGGCAGGGCAGTATATTGTGATTGGTAGGACAGTGATTGGCAGGGCAGTGATTGGCATGGCAATCTATTGTGATTTACAGGGCAGTGGACTGATTGGCGGGGCAGTGATTAGCAGAGTAGGGATTGGCAGGGCAGTATACTGTGATTGGCAGGGCAATAAATTGTGATTGGAAGGACAGTGATTGGCAGGGCAGTGATTGGCGGGGCAGTATATTGTGATTGGCAGGGCAGTATACACTGATTGGCTGGACAGTGATTGGCAGTGTAGTGATCGGCAGGACAGTATATTGTGATTGGTAGAACAGTGATTGGCAGGGCAGTATATTGTGATTGATAATGCAGTGCACTGATTGGCTGGGCAGTGATTAGCAGTGTAGTGATTGGCAGGGCAGTATATTGTGATTAGGAGGACAGTAATTGGCAGGGCAGTGATTGGCAGGGCAGTGATTGGCAGGGCAGTATATTGTGATTGATAGGGCAGCATATTGTGATTGGCAGGGCAGTATATTGAGATTGGCAGGGCAGTATACTGCGATTGGCAGGGCAATATTTTGTAATTTGAACAGTAGTATACCGTCCGCTCTACCTTCTGGGTGAGTGTTGTGTCAGGGTGAATACAAGAGATTAAGTGCGATTTAGGTCATTAGTGGTGATTAAGATTGATTACAAGCCCTTAATGATGATTAAGTTTGAAAGCAAGCCCTTAATGGTGATTAAGTTTGAAAGCAAGCCCTTAATGGTGATTAAGTTTGAAAGCATGGCATTAATGGTGATTAAATTTGAAGCAAGCCCTTAATGGTGATTAAGTTTAACAGCAAGCCGCCCTTAATGGTGATTAAGTTTGAAAGCTAGCCCTTAATGGTGATTAAGTGTGGTAGCAAGCCCTTAATGGTGATTAAGTTTAACAGCAAGCCGGCCTTAATGGTGATTAGGTTTGGTAGCAAGCTCTTATCGAGAATTCACGGCTGATGTGGCGTTTAAAGGGAATTAAGGTTGATTAAGGGAGATTAGCGGTGGTTAGGGGCGATTAGAGTTGATTCAGAGGGATTAGAAGGGACTAATGTTGATTGAAGGTGTATATGGGTGATTAGTGATGATCAACACATTACTTGCGACGCGACTATCGACGGGTAGTTTGAACTTTTCTAACAATCTCTTAAAATTAGTGCTACCTAATATGCCCAGTTACTGCTTGATATTTGTAAAATTTTTGACAATTTTGACTTTACATTTGAATTAAATATTGAAATTCAGTTCAAACCATCGCAGTCATGTTGAGAGATGATTTGAGAGGATTAATGGTGATTAAGGGGGATTAGTGGTGATCTGGGGTGATTAATGATAATTAAGAGAATATTTGAGATGATTAATGGTGATTACGGGTGATTAGTAGCGATTAGGAATGAGTAATGATGACTAAGGGTGATTTGAGGTGATTATGGACATTTATGGGTGATTAGTGGCGATTAGGAGTGATGAGTGATGATTTAGGGTGATAAACATGGATTAAAAAACCGTCAGGGTTCAAGTTAATGCTTCAAGGGTTAATTTTAGGGTCATAAAATGATAGCTTCTGGTCTAGAGTGAGTGAAGGGGACTGAAATGTGAGTGAAGGGGACTGAAATGTGAGTGAAGGGGACTGAAATGTGAGTGAAGGGGACGGAAATGTTAGTGAAGGGGACTGAAATGTGAGTGAAGGGGACTGAAATGTTAGTGAAGAGGACTGAAATGTTAGTGAAGGGACTGAAATGTGAGTGAAGGGGACTGAAATGTGAGTGAAGGGGACTGAAATGGGAGTGAAGGGGACTGAAATGTGAGTGAAGGGGGCTGAAACGTTAGTGAAGGGGACTGAAATGCGAGTGAAGGGGACTGAAAGGTGTGTGAAGGGGACTGAAATGAGGGTGAAGGGGACTGAAATGTGGGTGAAGGGGACTGAAATGTGGGTGAAGAGGACTGAAATGATGAGAGAGGATTTGAAAGAATGCTGTCTGATCATCGGGAAATAAGATATATTTTAAATGCATTTGGCTGGTTATTTTGCAGGCATTCTGAAGAATGATGTCATTTTTTAAAATTCCGTGTAACCCATGCATCTCTGAAATAATTTGAGTAATAATGTGAATAATTTAGGCTAACGAAAAATATGTGAATTAAAGTAACGTATAACTTTAAGTCGTAACTACTGTGGCCATCTTTCAGGAATAAAGTGCGAGATACACGATGATGAACGTATGTCACAGGCTTAAGCACGCCGTACGCTAACCAAAACTTGCTTTAGTGATTCTTAAATTTAACGAGATTAGAAAACGTGTCACATGTTGCTTTCATTTGTGCATCGTTAGCTGCTCGCCGGCCAGTTTACATTATGGCCGTTAACGGAAGGGTTGTTGACTCACAAGCTGTTTACATTTTGGTTGTTACCGTGAAGGTTGTTGACTTATATGCTGTTGACACATTGGCTGTTGACACATTGGCTGTTGACAGACTGGCTATTGAAACATGGCTGTTGAAACACCGGCTGTTGAAACATGGCTGTTGAATCACAGGCTGTTGAAACATGACTGTTGAAACACCGGCTGTTGAAACATGACTGTTGACACACTGACTCTTGAAGCACCGGCTGTTGAAACATGGCTGTTGAAACACCGGCTGTTGAAACATGACTGTTGAAACACCGGCTGTTGAAACATGGCTGTTGACACACTGGCTGTTGAAACAGCGGCTGTTGAGACATGACTGTTGAAACACAGGCTGTTGAAACATGGTTGTTGACACACTCGCTGTTAACGTAAAGGTTGATGACTTATAGACTGTTGACACACTTCCAGTTGACATATTGACAGCTGACTCTGACAGTTTATCTGTTTTGGAACAGTTTGACGGCGTTTTAGGATATACGTTCAGGTAAGTTTTCATTAAGTTAGCTGTATACTGTACAATAATTTTTTCATTATCTGAAATGACTGAAGTGGAGGCCAATCAAAAGAAAATTAGTAGGAAAATCGAGAAGGTACTGACAGCAGCAGGGTAAACAGGGTTCGCAACATGCTTAAAAATCGACAATTTTTTCCATAAGAAGAATTTTTTGTGGTCAATGCTTGCGTCTTCCAAGCCGTGACCAGAGGCAAAATTCCTGAGCTCTGAATTGCTGTTCCGTCCGGTAAAAAATGCCCTCCGTTCTCCTGTTTTAAAAGAAATCTTCAAAGTTCCATTTTATCATATCAAATGTTCAACGTTCCATTTTATCATTTCATATGTCAGCAACTCTTTTCTTTTTCAATTTAAATGCCCAGCGCTGTTTTCTTCAGTTCATTTATCTGCTGCGACACCTTTTTTATTCGAATGTCCACTGACTTTTCTTTTCATTTCAAACGCCCACTGCTCCTCAGTTTTTCTTTTAAATCCCCATCACTCCACCGTTTTCCTTTCAGTCATCTATCGTTCCTCTCATTTCATTCCGCAGCTAATTGTTTAAATATCAACTGGAATCATTTCTAGTCATTATTTTGTTAGGAATTATTTTTACCGCTTCAGCTCCTGAATGACTTTGGCTTGAAATTTTTCTTAAAAAATGAAAATAAATCAATAATGCGCAGCGTGTTGCTTTGAAGCAAAACTCACTCACGAGATCTGCATTTTAAACTCAAGATTTGAGCTCCAAAAAGCTGAAAATCTTTTAAATTTACATCATTGCCACCTCGGCATCAGTAATCAACGATTTTAACGGCAAAGAAATCTCATCTGGCGACAAAATATCGTGCTGCATCAAAGCAAATACCGACGGGTAAAAAACCCGTATCTGAGCGAAAAAAAGAAATAATCGGGACGAAAAAACAAATCTCACAAAAAATAAATATCGTGGCAAAAAAACAAATTTGATCGCAAAAAATTAAATATCGTCCTTTAAAAAAGCAAACAATTTGAAAAAAGGAAAATCCGTCACACAAAAAAAGCAAATATCGTCGCGCGAATGAGCAAATTTCCTCACAAACAAAACAAATCTCGTCACGAGTTAAATCAAATCGCCGTATCTAATAGAAATGGCGTTAATTACTCATTCAATGTTTTAAAGCCGACACTAGAAGTCTACTATGTTTCAATTGAGTGTCGAAGGCAGCGTAAACAAACCGAGGCGCGGCTTAATGCCCTCAGGACGTTTGCCCTCATTGGGTGAGTATCTTCCTCTTCCTCTGCTGAGTTCCATGAATTATTCAGGCAATTTTGCAGGGCCTATCTAAGTCTTGTGGGAGCTTGTGCAAAGATCGGGGGTTGGGATAGAGGCAGGAGGGGTTGGTGATGAAACTACGGGGGCTGGTTCAAAGATTCAGGAGGTAGTGTAGAGACTGCTAGTATAGAGACAGGAGGGGTTGATTTAAAAACTACGGGGGTTGGCTCAAAGACTCAGGAGGTAGTGTAGAGACTGCTGGCACAGAGACAGGGGGAGTTAATTTAAAAACTACGGGGGTTGGTTCAAAGACTTAGGAGGTAGTGCAAAGACTGGGGGTTAGTACAGAGACAAGATGGGTTGGTGTAGAAACTACGGGGCTGGTGAAAAGACTGAGATGGTAGTTTTAAGACTTCAGGGTTAGTAGAGAGAGTAGAGGGGCTGGTGTTGAAATTGCATGGGTTGGTACAAAAATTGCTGAAGCAAATCAGGTAAGGACTTGGGTTAGTAAAGAGGCTGGAGGGGTTGGTTTAGACACTACAGGGGTTAGTACGCAGACTAGGCCGGAGTGTAAAGACTACGTGGTTAGTAAAGAGGCTGAAAGGGATTGGTACAAAGGCTTGAAGGGCTTTAGTTCAAAGACTCAGCGCCCACAGCACAGAATTAGTGGCAAAAACCAAGAAAAACTTGTAATCAACGTTCATGAGGAAGACTCAGGGGATGTAGCAAAAACTTTTACAAAGAATCCCAACCAGAGCTACAGATACCTGACAAACGTAAATCAAAACGCTATTAAGCAAATTGATTGGCTGAGGCAAAGGCTGATTGGCACTGCAAAGGCTGAGCTAGGTGCTAAATGGCTACGGAAAGGGTTGATTGCCAACCAAAATCTAGGCCAGGCGTCGGAAAGTAGAATTTTTTACCATACCCAAACCAACATTAACGATGAGGCCAGGGGTCGAAAAGCAGAATTTTTACCATACCCAAAGCTACATTAACGACAACACTTAGGGGTTCACAAGAAGACTGCACTGACCTGATAGCTCCAGGAATGTTCGGCGTAGTGCCGTGCCGCCGGCGCTTGACTGACCTTGATATTCAGCCTCCAGTGTGCTCACAGGATTGTTTAAACTTGAGCTTAATTTTCGTTCGTTTTCTCGGCTCCGAAGCGTATTCTACGCTCACGCTATTTGCACGGAGCTTGCTAGACGTGAATTCATAGTTTATGAAAGTTTTTTTTTGGGTTTTAAGCTGGTAAGAATTTGTGAACATCGTCTTAAAGTCAACGAAAAAGTACTTGCAATTTTTTTGACGTGCAACTTTACCGCTGGCCGAGAATTCAGGTATTTACGAGGAGCTTGATGCGTGATGGTAGGTTGTGAGCGCTGGCAAACTTCCCTTGCTGCACAAATTAAAAATTCAGTGAGACGCCCACACTGCTTCTATGAACTTCTATGAACTTGCGATTTTTACTTTTCTCCTCGAAGTTTTGTGAACATCGCGTTGGTCGCGAGGTGAGCCGCCGGTGTACACGGAGGGGATTTTCATAATGCTGCTAATCGTCCAGTATTCACAAGCTCCGTTGTTATAAATACTTAATTAAAGCTGAATGAAGGGATGATCCAGTTTATGTTTGATATTTGAAAATTGTTTGCTACAATTGACTTTAAATTTGAGTTTAATATTGAACTTCAGTTTAACCCATCGCTGTGAACGTGTTGAGTTTTCCCAAGTCATATTTCATTTCAAGGGCAATGACTCAGGTTTCCATAGACTTAGTCTTTGTCCTAGTAGTTATTCCAGTCATATGTAAACGTTTCTAATTCAGGTTTGCATAGTCATAGTCTATGTCTTAGTAGTGATTCTATTACCATGTAAAAGTCAATATGATGAGGAGTAGAAGCTTCATTTATGAATTGAAACACAAATCTTTAGTGATTCATAATGACCGTGATACTCCTAGTATTCTTTTCAGAAATTCGGAGAAACTGAGATTGAGGTCGCCGAACCAAAAACTTAAAACCGTCTCTATCATTGAAAATTAATCTTGGAATCTGCAACGTACATGACCATTATATTTGCGTTTTTGAATTATTGGGAAGTACAATGAACAACTATGTACCAAAGTACTTTGCTATGAACGAGAATATTTGAAAATCTTGAATTTCTTGAACTTTGAAGAATGTCTTGGAAGGACGAAAATTTCTGATCGATTCACAATATAAATTTTACCAGAATAGTCACAATACAAATCAATTACAGTAAGAGATTGAAATACATTCTTTCCTGTTAGAGTTTTCAAGCTCTTTTTTTAGGATATCTACATGGTGCGCGTGAAATACGTTTCGAGTGAACTCGGTGGAGTCTGTTTTTGGAGATAACGTTGTGACGTCACTGGTGGAAGACATTGTGACGTCACTGGTGGAAGACATTGTGACGTCACTTGTGGATTACATTGTGACGTCACTGATGTTTTTATGGATTCCAATCCAAAGCTGCTTCAGAAAAGCAGTAGTAGTAATATCGGAGGCCTTTTGAGTTCATTCCACGCATCTCACATGGAAATTGTTTCATTATTTTAATTCTTCGAGTCAGGCGCTTACTGTGAGTGGGGCGATGCTACAAGTTCACACCAGCGACGTCACAATTGTTTTTTAATTATCTGACTCAAGTTCATGCGGTAAATCGATACAACTCAGTGTTTAAGAAAGATCAAACAGCCATTTGTAACGACTCATGAAATGACGAAATTTTGGTTAATTTGTACAGTTGTTGCTTCACTCGGCAGCGCTGGACGAAGGCATTCCGTGCCTAAAACATTTAAAAAAATAAACGCAGTCTGAAAGCGCGGGTTCATTCCCAAGTTCTGCGCGATAAATTCTTATAAGACACAAGCCTAAACGCGCATATTCAGGTAAACTTCAGACTCGCATTAAAAGGACGACTTTAGCACCATGACTTGGTGGTGTTTGCTACGTGACCGCTTCTCATTGCAAGTCAAGACTTCTCATTGCAAGTCAGGACGAAAGAAAACCTGCATTTAAAAGTCAACGCGTTCTAAGGATTCTGAAAAGAGCAAACGTAGCTGTTTTCATCCTAAAACTTTAAAGCTAAGGAACCTTAAAATGAAGGGTTAATGAACGAATTTACTTGCTGGTTTAAAGAACTTTCTCTGGAAGCTACAGCGTGTTTTTCCGTCGTTTGCATTGAATAGTGTGAGATCACCTGCGTGATACCCTTGGGTTGGAAAGCTTTGAACATTTAGTGTTGAACGTTGGATGCAGGGTACGTTTTCAAAATTCAAATTTAGAAAATGCTCCACCAACAAAACATGTCAGGAACAAAAAATAGTTTCATGCATGGAGGTAATTGGATTCAAAATTGCTTTTTTTAGAAATGTAAGAGTGATACAAGAACCTTGCCGTCTGTTTTTGTGTTCTTCAAGACATTGTGTGTTTGTGAGAAATGTTTTCAAGTAGAGAACACTGATTTCTAAGACATGCAGAATAAAAATGAAATGAACGATGTAATGGAAAATTTACAGGTTAAAAACCATAGTTTAAATTTTTATTCAACTTTTTTTTATGAATCAACGTTTTCAGTACAATATTACACCTGATGCTGGATGATATTCCCAATATTTAATCAAGGGATTTGAGTTTTTGAAGGCAAGCAGAGAAGGGAATTGAAACGCTGGTGACTACATCTCGACCACTGATTTAAAACAGATTTTGATTGGTCTATGAGGATGACGTCATTTCAACTATGCCTCTAATTGTTCATCAGTTCCCATCGCTGGCTATGAAGCAATTCATCAAAATCTTCGAATTGGCATTTTCATTTTATCAAATCGTCATCTTTATAAAACATCTCGTTCAATATTTGTAAAAAATATTTCCGTAGAGCTTGTTGAAGCTAGATTCTATGTACGTGTGTCTTAACTTTTGAAAGTTTATTTTTAGAACTTGGTTTAAGATGTATGAATACTCAATTCGATGTGCAAACACTTTAAAGTTGAATTTTAAAAGTTGATTTTAAGGTGAGTGAACAATTTTTCGGAATGTAAACACACAAAGTTTTCTTCTAGAATTTTATTTACGGTATTATGAACACTTGACTCTCAACATACATGAATATGTGATGTGTGACAACTGTAAAGTCAACTTGATACACAAACAATCCTGCATGAACAAAGTTGATAAGGTAAAATTCAGGGAATATGTAACCTAAAACGTAACCAATAACGTATCACGTAACATCACTGACTATTGAGAAACCTCTAATCTTTAAGTAACATCCAGTAAAGAGAATTATCCGTCCAGAAGCAACTTCTGGGTTACGGGTCCTCCAACAATGAACAGCACACTATCTAATGATAACGTCCGATACAAAAGTGATATCTATTCCAGGAGCAACATTTGATTTATATATAACATCCAGTCTGAAAGTAATGTTCGGGTTATAAGTAGCGTCTGAGTTATAAGTAAAATCCAGCGTATTAGTAACATCAGGTCTAAAAGTAACGTCTGGGTTATAAGCCGCGTCCAAGTTATAGGTAATTCTGGTCCATCAGCAACATTCGGTTTATGGAAATTTTTGGTCTATAAGTAACATCCAGTTATTAGTAACTTCTGGTCAATACGTAACATGCTGGAGTGGCAAAAACCCGGACGTCAGTAACGTCGGAGTTTAGTGACTCCAGTCTGTGAGTAACATCCAGTCAATGAAAACATCCAGCATGTCACCAACTGCCGGACAACAAGTGCAGGGGACATCCGGTTTACATACGATGTTAAAATTATTACCGTGGGAAACATATGGTCAGAGAGGCTCTCTTGTTTGATCCCCAGTATGTATCAGCCAATTAAGAAAGAACAAGTATTGGAAAGAAAGATTAAGTATTGGAATGAAAAAACAAGTATTGGAAAGAAAGATTAAGTATTGGAATGAAAGAACAAGTATTGGAAAGAAAGATTAAGTATTGGAATGAAGGAACAAGTATTGGAAAGAAAGATTAAGTATTAGAATGAAAGAACAAGTATTGGAAAGAAAGGTAAGTATTGCAAATATAGCTTTAACTCAGGTTATGCCTCTCACCAGGCATTGCAGCGCACTGACGGCTCTCCCGCTAGATTATGGCCGAAGTTCCGCTATCGACTCAAACGAAGGGCTTTCGACCGCCATTGTTTCGCCGGTAGAGAGCCTGCGGCGAAAGGAGGCTTCGTGCATTCCTATTTTATCGCTTTATCTCTTTCTTTTCTTTTTCGAATCGTCTTAATTTTTTTTTCTGCTGTTCTTGTACGAGGATAGGATTTTGTCCTGCTTTACCACACGTTTAAGCATTTGGATCATTAAAATCATCTGGATGAATCGAGTTGTTATTGTATAGGTTACCGTAACTTGGTGTATCGGAATTTTAGGATAGCAGAATTTAATACTACGTTTGAATTTCAATTGTGATTGCTATTTTTGAATTATTTCGCGCTTGTTGCAGGTAAGTGAGACTCGATCGAAATCAAGTTAAAGTTGAATGATATGAAAGAGATGTGAAAGTGTTTTTTATAATTATACTCGAAATCATGTGCCTAGCATCATATTCGAAAACTATCAAGCAAGCATTTCGCAAGTAGTTTACAAACTACACGGTTTTACTAAGCAAAATAAGTCTCCCTCTTTTGAATCCTGATAAATTTATACCTTTCCTCGTTAATTTCAGCGGAATGAAAGCTCTTTTTGTTTGACCAGTTTTTTCGTGATCCTGTAGCACAGCTCCGTTATTTCCTTTGTACTGCAAGACTACCAGCAGTGCCCTGATTGTCAACATATGCAGTGTTAATAGAAGCATATGATTTCTATATGATATCATGAAATATAATAGCATATTTATAACATTAAATGCATAATAAAGCTTGTGTATAATAATGCACAGAATTTTAGTATGTACGCGTAGAATTATAGCATAATAACACTAGTCTTGTTAGATATGTAGTATCTATTTGCGCCGAACTGTGATGCGTCTCGTGACGAAGTACGTATATACTAACAAAAAATTTGCACCTGAAGGCCTGTGTAAAATACATATCTTTCTGTGCTTTGCAGATACATACCTAGCGTAAAGTGATAGTGCATTACTGTTGATCAATACGGTCTATCGTCGAATTATACATTTACAAATGCGGACATAAAATTACTCATTAAGAATGAGCTCCATTTTCAACTCCACCGTTTTTTGAGTCAAGTTTTAATTTACTGGCAATAACTGGGATGAATTTTCTGAGATTTAATCTCATATTCAACTACACCGATGAATGAGTTTAATTATAAATAGCTGTAACGAATTATATAAAACTAAATTTCAAATTCAACTACACCAATGCTTGAGTCAATTTATGTTTAACTGACAATAACTGGGATGAATTTTCTTAGATTAAATCTCATATTCAACTCCACCGATGCTTGAGCCAAGTTATGATTAACTGGCAACAACGGGGACAAATTTTCAACTGCATAATTCGAGGTTCGCATGAGACGGCGTTCTATAACTCTAGGATCGCTTTTATTATCCACCGCGGTGTTCGTTTAACCTGCCCTGAAGTAATCAGAGGAGCGTCTTTCTCCGCCGTCTTAAAAATGCTTGATTTAAATTGGCCTCCAACACACAAAAATAATCTTTCTCTGTCGGAGTGTAGACGTCCAGCAAACAAAGCCTCCTCCAGATGGTCATGAAGCAAACACGCCTCAGACACACGAGACGCTTCTCTCTACTCGAAAAATTTTCCTCCAATTTTCGAAAATTTGTCCAACTCAAAGAGTGACGCATTCGAGCTTCAAATGTAATTACTCCGTGAAGAATTCGATGTACGTGAGAGAAATTTTCCTTGGATTTTCGTTGAAGTTTAAGAAATCGTTGGTGAATAAAACTCAAAGCTAGTCATAATTCGTTCTTTCAGTGCAGGTTCACCAGATTTTTTTAAATGAAAAACATGAACGCCTTTTTGAAGTAGTTTCTTCACATAAAAAAGTTTGCAGCCGTCATTGGCTTTCTTTGATTCTGTTGGTCGTGAAGTGTTCATCAGTGTGTGATGAAATTTCCTTCATACCTGTTAGTTTTCCTTCAACTCGTAGCAAAAGTTGCTCTTAAATAACTTTACTCCAATCGTTGGCAGTTCATGCTCATCTATTTCGACAATTTATTAGCATTTTTCAAAATCGAGTATAGTTTTAAAACATGAATCGCTCTTGGAATTTAAAAGAAACTCTACTTTATTTTTAAGGTTTAAATAGGATGTATTAATTTCCGAAAGTTAACAGAGTGCCATGTTCTCCTCCTTCCTTACTATCACTGTTAAAAAAAAGCTGCCCCAGCTTTTCACTTTTCAAGAAGATAAATTATCTAATTTTCCCAGCAGATCTCCAGCGTATTGTTCTCCAGCCTCGTGTGCTCCATACTCCACCTCCATGCATCTTGCATTTAGTTCTTATTAAGAGAACTGCGGCCTAACTTAAGCTAAAGTTGTGCGTAAACTACCCGCTCACTTTAATGAACTTCCTGATGAATGCTACTAGCATCAACTCTCACACGTCAAGCGACACATTTGCTGCATCTAGATACCTCGAGTTCTCCTTTATAATGACTCCAGAAAGTAGTCATTTTGCGGGGGTTCCACGAAACAAAGCCGATTAAAATGTCACGCCCTGTTTAAAAAAATTTTCTATCACAGTTTGACTTAGTCCTTGTGGTTCAACATGAAAAATGAAATTAGTAGGAATATTTTTACTAGTCAGAAAAATTTTCCGTAGATTCACTTTGATATAAATTTGCGTCCTTTTCGTAAAATTTGCGTTGGCGCCTAGCTTCCGTTGTTTGCGTTGACGCTAGCTCACCAAAAAAGGGTTATCAATAGTCAAGCTCTGAAGCTTAGATTGGAAGCTAACCAAGCCTGCCGTGAGCTCGACAAGTATTGCGTAACATCTCTGGGTGGGGCAACGCTCAGCAGCTTCAAAGAGGGGAATTCATTTCATAGAGTTTCCATCTGAACCTGTGAGCTAGTGTTCTCTTTTAATATCTGATGCATTGTACCAGCGACTTTTCTATAAAATCCATTTACACAATTTAAAAATTTTCTGTTCTACAATAATCTTCGTAGCTTTTTTATTGGGACTAGTATATTCAATGCCTGGCGGTGCTGGGATTGCTGGCGGTGCTGGGATTGCTGGCGGTGCTGGGATTGCTGGCGGTGCTGGGATTGCTGGCGGTGCTGGGATTGCTGGCGGTGCTGGGATTGCTGGC
>JACJUY010004716.1:18329-46690 GCA_014220935.1 Platorchestia sp. MABIK
TCGGCTGGGATTGCTGACACTGATGGGATTGCTGACGCTGCTGGGATTGCTGACACTGATGGGATTGCTGACACTGCTGGGATTGCTGACACTGCTGGGATTGCTGACACTGCTGGGTTTGCTGACACTGCTGGGTTTGCTGACACTGCTGGAATTGCTAATACTGCTGGGATTGCTGATACTGCTTGGATTGCTGACACTGGTGGGATTGCTGGCACTGTTGGAATTGCTAATACTGCTGGGATTGCTGGGACTGGTGGGATTGCTGACACTGCTGGGATTGCTGATACTGCTAGGATTGTTGACGCTGCTAAAATTCCCGAATTTATGGCATAGAAGCTCAGGAGTGGAGATGCTTTTACAATTTTTGTTGCCATGATTTTATCTGCAGATGAGCCTCTAAAGTTATCGTGCTGTGCAAAGGGTCATGTGTTCACCATTAGTCTGGAATGAATCAATAACTACACAAATCCTTCTTTGTTTTATCGTTGACAAAATTAAATTAAACGATCCCGCTGTAAAAAGTTTTTACTCTACGGATAAAAGATGCCGCATTCTGAGAATTATCGAGGTGTTCGTTGGATCCTATTGTATCGAATGCTTTCAAAGAATTAAAATCCCGTAAAGATGGAGCAAGGGATTACTGATTCAAATACAGCGAGCATAAAATTCTCATTCGTAATTATGCAAATATATGATGTATTTTTAGCAGGAGTCGTTCTCTTTCAAGGTCGCTGAGCTCTCATTGCAACCTTCCCCCTTGGATTAAGCAACACAGCCTTACAGCCTGTTTGGGTGTCAACACTATTGGGGTCTACATAATGTGTTGCGAATAACACGGTACTCTCATCATTAACTGAGGATTAACTGAGGAATCAAAGTTACATGTTCATCAGCTGGATGCCAATTTTTGAGATTATGTATGCCTCATGAAGAACTAAGCTGGATAAGTGATTACTCATGTATTCGTCAGCAGGGAGTTAAGTTTTAAAAATATT
The DNA here is from genome assembly GCA_014220935.1 of Platorchestia sp. MABIK. Lineage (NCBI taxonomy): Eukaryota > Metazoa > Arthropoda > Malacostraca > Amphipoda > Talitridae > Platorchestia > Platorchestia sp. MABIK. The sequence goes on from JACJUY010004716.1 coordinate 19,328, forward strand.
TCTTTTTATAGAAAACTATTTGTTCAATTTTTTATGGCGAGGGAAATTCAAGGTGGCGCATAAGAAACGCACCCTTTTAAAAATTAATAAAAAATAAACCTTGATAGGTATAACGATAGGGATTATTGCAAACGATAGAGGAATTCTTAAAGTTAATTTACATGTCGTATCCTGTCTACAGATACCCAGTGTATATTGCGGTAATAAATCAAGGGAACGTTACTTATGCGCCACCGTGTATAATGGCGTAAGCTTGCTCATGAAGTTACAAATACAAGCTACTGAATTAAAGTTACCTGAAATTGATGGAAATTTTCAAACACCATGCATTAGTTTTCAACCTGCCAAGTAAATTGCTTCATTCAAAGCGATAACTCACTGACTCGATGTAATATACAATGTTGAATTCAATTTAAATATACATCACATTAACCATTTCGTTTAATGACATACCAATCAGTTAATGTCAAATTAGTAAAGATAAGAAAAAATAATTCACGAGGCATATTAAAACTACTGTATTTCTAATAGTAAAAAGAATCTTTTTACATTAAGAGAGTATTATTGTTTCCAGAATGGTATCAGCACTACCTAATCAGCAAGAAGATAGGCAGGTAGCTGCAGCAGAAAAGTTGCCGCGGCGGCAGTATGTTTGGGACGATAAGAAGGAATTAGAGAAGCAGAAATTGGTCCGTGGCGGACAAATATAATTAGATCGCTGTAATTCAAGAATCAAGTTGCCGAGTGAAGAATTTGATGCTCATCAAGAGGATGCTGGAAATGAGCTAAATGCTAGGAACTTTCGCTAACAGGATATTAATCAAAAAATGAACATAATAAAAGGTTGAAGTTTGGAATCAATGGGAAATGAAGCATGAATAGAAGACATTGCAATTGCTTCAGTTGAGAGTTGCCATAGACAGGATGTGAAGAAAAAATAGATGGTGATGCCAGTGGTCACAAATAGATGTCACCAAAAATGGCGACAGTGGTCACAAATAGATGTCACCAAAAATGGCGCAAACAATATCTGTTGAGATGAAAGGAGATGATATTTCACGCAGGAACTGGTCGTAACGGAAAATACAATACCGAATGAAAGTGCAGCATAATACCAGCTGATGATATACTCACGTAACACTCATCTAACTTCACATTCATCAGTTATATCATTCATTAACTCGTTCGTTATTTTAATTTTTTCCAATAATCATCTATCCTCACACTGAACCATCTTCCCACTCTACATTTCGTACACTCTTCAGTCCTCTCTCATGCATTTTCTATTTCTTACATCTCTGAAATTCTCTGGAATATCTGACATCTCTAAAACTACCTTCACATTCTCAGCTACCAATCATTCTCTTACTTTCTTCTCATATAAATTATATCCACATTTTACTCTCATGCCAATTATTCCCTTATTTTCTTCTCACACCAGTCGTTCCCTAATTTTCTTCTCATGTCAACCATTCTCTTATTGTTTTATCAAACCAATCCTTCCCTTATTTTCTTCTCATACCAACCACTTCCTTATTGTTTTATCTTACCAACCAATCTCATATTATTTTCTCATATCACCTATTCCTTTATTGTTTGCTCATTTAAACATTCTCTTTTCTTCTTCTAACCCACCCTTTTCATTTGATCTGGATTTTTTTCTTTCCTACAGCTCCCACATAGGACACCGTATCAGTCTCGACTAATAATTCTTAAATCAGCAAGTTACGCCGTTTTTTCTATCCGTTATGTGTTTGAAATTCTTAAACTTTTCATTTCTCTGTCCGTGGTGAATAAATATAAGATTTTCAAAGAATTCAGCACACAATGGAAGGTTCATCCTCTGTGACGTGACGACCTCCTGCATTGGACACGTTAAAATAATAAAAAATCGGAATTTTATTCGGGGCAGTTCCTACCAATATCTTGCTCGTCATTGATCTTAACTCAGGGCGGGAAATTCTGGAAAGAATTACTCGTGTTATCGCCCACACGGGGTGCGTACCGAGGGCTCCAATGCTGGCAAGAAAGACCGACCCGATGGCAGAATTTTCTTTAGTAAAGACGCAATCATGCGGCAAAATTGGGACGTTTTGGCGACTTTCCACAGCGGCGGAAACTCTGGAGAGCTGCGAAGATCCTGTCACAAGAAAAATATTTATTCATTTTCTATTTTTGGTTTGGCGTGGATCCGAGATTTATTTCTGTAGGATGAGATACTTTGCGGAATTGACTTGAGGAAAAAATTATGCCTTGGTATTGAAAGCTCCAAAGTTGGGCCTGATGTGACGAAATTACGGGATGCCTGCACCAAGGTTAACCAAATAATTCGTTATCTGAATTGTTCATTCATCCTATTTAAGTTATCATAAATATGGAAAGGTTCGTCACCCAACTCTTTGGTGACTTAGGTGCCGTAGTCAATTATCGATAATCCATTCGGATGATAGATGAGGGAGCTGTGATTGCCAATGTATGTTGTCCAGTTAATTGGCTCGAGGGACTGACAATAAAATATTTCAGTAACACTAACGTCTGCCGTTTAGGAATATGCAGAGTATCAGCAGTGTTGTTAGAGCAGAAAAATAAGTGCGGGGCACTAGGAGTGCTTCAATTTATTTCGACCATCTTTTAGTTATTTGAATAATTAATGCAAAAAATAAACAAAGAGCCAGCTGAGCTTCGAGTAAGTCGGTAAAATGTGTGTCTTGAAAACACGATGGAATTATGGGCTCTCTGGAACTATTTGTGTGGATTATCTTAATTCTCGTCAATGAGTATTATGAATTCTCACAAATTAGTGTTTCCTCATGTATGCTAAGCTATAGTTTTGTAGCTTATAAGAGTGCATTTGCAAATATTTCATCATTGGTAATTCGATATTGACACCAAAGCACTTCTCTTCTTAGAAATGAATGTATTTCACTTACAGCTGAGCTTCTTCAAAACAGAGCGAATGAAGCAGGAAAAATCTTGCATAAAAGCGTTGTGGGGGGGATTTATCATGCGTTGAAAATATTTTGCAATGTTGAACAAAAAAAATCGAGCATACGTTAAGACTACAAATTCTTCAAATATTATCAAGCGATTAAAACGTCTATTACTTCTTGCTAAATCTAATTTTTTCTTAACGGTAACGGCTATTACAAAAGTGAATTCTTACATGAAAAACCGCTCTGCCAAAACAAAGAGATGTTTCTGGTTCACCTGACCTACGCAAAAAAAATCAGTGTTCAATCTCCAACACTCAACACAAAACCTACACAACTATGGATCAAAAACGACTACACACGCACATTATTCAACCTCGAACGTACGTTACCTCAACGATGGCGAACGCTGGTAATGAGACACTATACAGACACCATATTGCTTAATATCATCCCAAGTGAAGTAACATCAAAAAACGGAGCAAGACACTGAGCCAGCAGCGCATGAACCACAGCACTTCCACTAAGAAGGCAGCCTTTGCCGCGTCAGCATTTTTAGCCGGCAGATGGCGCTTCCTAGTGTTGCATTTTGTCGCGGTCTGCCGTGGCTTCGTGTAGCTTTTGTCCGGATTTACGCACATTGAGCTTTCACTATAGAACAGAGGGGCTTAAAAGCCTGCCAAAGCTGAGCTATAGACCACCATTTCGGGGGCAGTAACTCGGGGCTGCCGACGCCGCTGGTGCTGCTGTGGTGGGCTGTGTGAGCTGCGCTGAGTGGGTCAGTTGAAGTTCACGAGGTCGTGTGCCAGAAGTGGGCTGCGTGTTAAAAGTGGGTTGTGTGCTGGAAGTGGGTTGTGTACTAGAAGTGTGTTATGTATCAGAAGTGGGTTGTGTGCTAGAAGTGGGTTGTGTACTAGAAGTGTGTTATGGATCAGAAGTGGATTGTGTGCTAGAAGTGGGCTGTGTGCTAGAAGTGGGTTGTGTGCTAGAAGTGATTTATATGAGCGAAGTGGGTTTCGCGCTAGATTCGCAAATCAATGAGTTGTCAACAGCTACCATATTCTACTAGAAATTACGAGAAATTACGAGAAATTTCGTGAAATTACGAGAAATTACGAGAAATTGATCTATGAGATTTAACGGTTACTTTTATTTTCAGGTGACGTGAAATATGTTTGCGATGTAAAGTGCGATAGATTTGACTGCGATAAAGGTTTCATGAAATTCAAAGCAGGCTATGCGATAAAAAATTCAAGCTTGTCTCTTGGTTACAAGAAACTAACATCGGATTATCGATAAATTTCATTTGCTCTAGAAAAAATGCTAATGTAAATTTAAAATCTTGAAAAATCTTTTTCGCCAAATGCGAATTTTGTATTGGATGACCTACCCCTATTTTTATTAATTCATCACATTACATTTGATTTTTAATTTCTTCCAGCCAGAGCTTATGATTTTTTACGTTTTACATTTATGTAGATTTTTTATCTGACGCACAAAAAAGTGTTAAATACACATCTGAACACAGGGAAACAACTATACAAGAATCTTTTATAATTCCTGTCAAACAGCGTTCGTTCCTTTAACCAACCATTACCACTAGAAATTTATTCCTACTTTTCCATCCACTGAATTTTACTTCAAATGACGCCAGTACGAAATGAAAATCTGGGAGAGCAATCATTCCTCAGCGTTGTAAGTGACCTGAACCTATGAAGCGAAATTTTTATGGGCATGTAAATTGGTTTGCTGAGCTCACTCGAATGTGGGATTTTGAGGGACTCTGAACTTCACACCGTGTGGCACTGCTCGTGAAATGCTACGCCGTGAGGTTTCTATGACACGCTCGGTGGTCTTTGACTTTGATGGAGATTTGAACACAGCAAAGTTCAATCTAGCGTTTCCGCGAACGCCAACAGCAATTCTCGGAACTTTCGCTTGGGTGTAACATTTGGTTTTTGGTCTCCGAATGTATCATTTGGTGTTTTTGATAACACTGTGTAACGGATGAAATACAAGACCAATAATAACATATTTTGGTTCGTATGGTAGAACATTTTATGCTGTTTTGCATCGTATTGAGTCACATCGCTCCTTCCTTTGAGAGGTAAATTCACTTTCAAATAGAAGAAAATTAACACATAAAAAACAAGTTTGTATGCATCGGATCAAATTAAAAAGATGATTCAAGTTGACCTTAGGTGGTAATACGTATTTTAGTTGTACTCTAACATTTCAGTCGCTTAGTTGTCCATCATTTTACTTATTTTGGTTGTTTAGTTGTCTAGTATTCCTAGAAATCTATCAAAGTAACAATGCGTACATTGGTGGCGTGTATAAGGGTGGAATAACGTGAGCTCCGGTTCTGGAATCTCCGATTCCTTTCTCATTGGAGGGTCAATATATTACAAAAGCGGAAAGAATTCAATGTTGGACATGAGATGTAAATGTGGAAAGGTAATATCGACAAGGTAAATAGATGGAAGCAAGTCAACAAATTTAATGCTAAGCAATTTTAAACTCAGTTTACTCTACACGAAACTACGAACTCTATGAATAAGCAAGAAAATCATGTTCTGTGCATAACTTTGAAGCCTCTTGTATGAGCTGTTCAGGAGTAGCTCTCATGCACATAGTTTTTTAATCCTCTGATTCTATGTTATGGTGAAATTTGGACTTGAAAAATAGAGTAATAAACATAAAGTATAGTGAGCTACTGAAAATGGAAAGTAATTTTTTCCAGAGGTACTAAACATTTTTAATTGCTTGGGTTTACTTTTCGTGATCATGAAAATTTCTTGTTCTTTTCGTTTTGCGATCGAAAAATTTCTTGTTCTTTTGCGTTTACGTTTTGTGATCACAACAAAAATTTCTTCTTGTTTATTTTGTTATTTATTGAGGGTTTAACTTTTTTTAGTCTCGTTTATGCTTCGCGAAACTTGTCTCGTTGAAATCCTCTCAATCACTAAATGTCCAGACGTACAATGAACTTGGAAAATTTGGCTTCTTATATTTAGTGTCCAGGAAAAGAGTATTTCGTTTGATAGTATGTACATAATATCCATGAACTTTATTCATCTTGGGTGTTGATTATGTCTCATGTCGAAAACAAACTGTAAAACTAAATGACTTAGGACCTTAAATTTTTTATTTATCATTTATTAATGCATCAGATAAAGAACAGTTAACAAATATAACTTCAATGAATGCATCCAACATTCTTTAGCGATCAAACAAGCTAACGCAATATTCATTAATGATACCACAAGCCTAAATCAGCTGTAGCGTTAAATGTCGCTCTGCTGATTGTTTAGATTTATGTTTGTTGCCCATGGACCTTGAGCTACTTTGCTCTAAGTTCACAACCGACTTTGGATAAAATAAATAGCCTCTTGTGAAGGACAGAAGAATCGCAACCACGACGCTTGAGGCGATCAGCGCACACGCGAGAGTGGCATTCCTCAAGGGTTTATGAGCAGAATTCTTTACGCTAAAGATGAGCTGCATCCATTTTGGAATCCACTGAATGCAATGAAATCGGATTTCAATACATTTTGAAGCAGTGTGGTGGGATTTGCGTTTCTGAGCCCGGAAGCAAAAATGCGACGCTATTTTTGTGCAGCGTCGTGAGTTTTTCATCTGGCAGAGAATAGAGTTTTTACAGTGTACGTGGTTGACGTTGAGTTCAATTACTTTACTTGACTGTAGAATTTAGTTTGTATAGTAGTGGGAATAAAGGAAATGATAAGATTGAGTAGCGTTCATTGTGGGTGTCAGGGTTCTACCGTACAAGTTAGAAAATTACATTGTGGAAGATGCAAATATCTCTCCCTGTTTCATTCTCTCTTTTTTCCTTCTTTTCTTTCCTTCTCGGCAACAACGTCAAGCGAGTCAACGATAACCTGCAAGCGCTGTCAAATGCAGACGTAATTCATTACAGAATTAAGAGCAGGAAGATACCATAATATCCCGGTTGGAAAAATTTTCCATTTAATAAAAATCTACTCCAAGATGTGCTAAGTGAGCATTAGTTGTAACACATATTATTTTAATAGAACAAAAGTCCACTGAATGAATGAAAGATGTCACAACATGGAAGTAAAATGCTATATAGGTTGGTGCAGCATTATTTTTGTTCAGTAAAGGGCGTGGCTGATATCACCTGGATTTAATCCTGTGTAAGTACAGTGACTAATTCATTTCATGGAATGACTCTGTCACTTATATTTTGTACAGCTAATGTAATGCAGATGTTGCTGCAGGTAACTTCTGAGAAAGAAATTCATGCGCATTTTGAGATTAAGCGACCTATTTCAACACCATTTATTATTACTCTGAAATGCATTCATCGCCTACGCATGTGTGGGCTTAATCATTTACATTTAATGCTTCAATAATGAGATAAAAATGTGTTTGCACGAACCTGAGGTAACATATTTTCGTATATACGTGCATTCAAGCGTGAAGCATCATTGTCATTAATCTTACAAACAGTTTTATCGCCCCGCACCAAATTAAATCAATTTTACATCGAAATATTATTACAAATATTGTCATTATTGCAATTTCACAACTTCGTTTTGACAACTTAACCCACAAATATTATAACAACTATTTAAACGTTATTATTTCAACTTGGGAATTATAAAATGTAACTTTAATTCAAATCGCAAATTCTCGAATAGGAATTTCACATCGGATTTCCGGTGAGAATAAGGAGGGATGCCGCAATAGCAGAGTTTTCTGCAGCTGCTTCTAAATGAGCGTAGGCGCTTGGGCGATGAAGCAGAAAACCATCAGACTTGCAGTTTGTAGACCTCTTCGATTTGGCGAACTGCCTACCTGACCAAAAAGGAAGCCTCCAGCGTGAATATCAATGCGACTGCATCCTAGTGTTTGCTCCCAAAGTCCCTTTCCTCCTGTGGCTCGGTGAAACAAATCGAACTCATATCCTGCGATGCTTTTGTTTTGCTTGATGAAACGCCACTTCAGAAGTGAACGTGCGTTTGAATCAAGGCCAACAGAAATAATTGTAGTGAATATTAACTAGTTATAGTAAAAGAAAATAGTAACAAATATAGTTAATGGCAATTTCAATTTCTCATCTAAATCAATGAAAATACGGAACTGATTTTAACAATGGTTGCTTGGGCAAAAAGATAAACACGATAATAACACCGATTGATGGAAACAATAGAGAGGAAAAAAGTAGGGATCACTTTCTTGAAATACATGAGAACATCGAGAGTGAGCACTTCTAAAATTAGATGAAATAAAAGTCCCCGCAGAAAATTACTTGCAATGAAAAGTATCGCTTAACTTTTACGGAAACTCTCATTAAAAGTTGTTATGTTAAACGTGGGAGAGAGTAGCGTTTAAATTCTACTGAACCGTTCCCTAAAGCTTGTTATGCAAGTTGCTTCTAATCCTTGAAAATTCGTTAGAAAAATCATTTAAATTTCTACAGCGTTTCTCTCACTAGTTTTAACTACGTAAATTAGTTTCATTTCGGCTCGTAAGACTCGATAGTACACGTGCATTGCAGTGATACGTGCATTGCAGTGACACGCGCATTGCAGTGACACGCGCATTGCAGTGACACGCGCATTGCAGTGACACGCGCATTGCAGTGACACGCGAATTGCAGTGACACGCGCATTGCAGTGACACGTGCATTGCAATGACACGTGCATTGCAATGACACGTGCATTGCAGTGACACGCGCATTGCAGTGACACGCGCATTGCAGTGACACGCGCATTGCAATGACACGCGCATTGCAGTGACACGCGCATTGCAGTGACACGCGAATTGCAGTGACACGCGCATTGCAGTGACACGCGCATTGTAATAACACGTGCATTGCAGTGACACGTGCATTGCAGTGACACGTGCATTGTAGTAACACGCGCATTGCAGTGACACGTGCATAGCAATGAGTTTTTCGAAAATTGATTTAATGGAGTCACTATTGTTTGTTTCATAAATTCATTTAGTCATTGAATACCGTACCTCTAAAATCCATGTTTAATAAGCCTCACTAATTATTCATTCATAATTTTCTCCAATTTCTTTAAATTAAAAAAGTCAAAATAAAAATAAAGATATCGCTGTTGATCACAAGGCAAGAATAACTGCTTTCAAATTTTGCTCCTTGGAAGTACAAAGATATTTTTGAAATTTTAGATAGTAATTATCATGGCACGTCCATGAGTGATAAATAATATTTTTGTTAGTTAGCGATACATTGTTATCATTAATTGAATCGTAATATGCACTTGAAATTTCTAGGAGGAATGTAATGAAATATTGGTTTCAAATACAATAGTCTATGAAGCTCTAGAAACGAAGTGCGAAATGTAGGCTATGACCAAAATGTAAGTTAAATATTCGACGTAAACTCCGTAGACTAACTTTACATATCAACGGAAGCGAATCGCTGCAGTGTACAAGTTTTCAAAAGAAAAATAGTTCAGTACGTTTAGTTCAATGCATTCATTTAGTTTTGTTTAGCTTGAAGTTTAGCTGGATCTTCGTTCCAATATTTCTTGATTAATTATTCAAAGCGGAGCTGGCTCTTCATTTTATTTTTTGCATTAATTATACAAAGTGTAGCTGACTTTTCGCTTCATTTTTTTATGCATCACACATCGCCTTGCATCCAATGCTAAGATGGACATGTAATGTTAGAATGTTAACCCTACAAAAGAACTGCTGAGCAATCGGAAGTAGGTGTACGCCTTGTAGCGATAGGTGTTCAAAAAAATAAGCAAGAATTTATATTTCTGAAAACAGAGGGAAATTCTCATAGATGAAAGAAAAAAGAAATGAAAGTAAAAATCTGTTCAATTTTTTATTTAGGATTTGTTCAAATAGGCCTAAATTTTATTTTAGCGGATTTTTTTGTTGCTATCGGAGTTTTCGATATTCGTTGACACATACATAGTTATGACTATCAGTGAAAAAGTATAAAGGATAAGGATTCCAAGGATTAAAATAAAAATGTTATAAGACAAGTTACAAAAAATAACGGAAGCGTTTCTCGTTTGAACAATATTAATGTGAGCATAGAATACATATTCACCCTTTTTTTGAATTAAAAATCAGTCATATGATAAAAATACATCAAATTCTCTTTTAAATTTACAACAAAAATAAGACCAAGATCTTGGGAGATAAGTCTTTTACATCAAAGCCAAGCCAATTGCAATGCCAAATCTTTGCAAATATATGCTGCAAATAAAGTTTTCAAAAACTATTTCATGCATCTTTGCTGCTCAAAAATAATAATTCAGAGTTATGTAGAAGTCTAATGTTGACAGCATCCTGACTATCCTGGTCTCAATAAGGAAAGGATGGCATACAGCTTAATGAAAATGAGAAATTATTTAAGATGAGCAACTTGCCTGTGAAATTGATAGTTGCCACTAGGATATTGACAGTAGCAACTTTGAAATTGATAGTAGCGACAGTATGACAACCATTGAACGTGAAATTACGAGTAGAATCTCATGAAGGCATTGTTTGCATATGTTGGAAACGGTATATCACGAATCAATACCGAGTCGCTCAGAATTTTCAATGAATTGAAGTCTCGTTATTGGAATGATGAATTGGCCAAAAAAAATTTACGGTTAAAAAAAAGAATTGATTTTGATGTATCAAATTTTGTTGAAATGTCATATTTTCAATCAAGATATTGAACGTTGCTCTCCCAAGTTGTAGCATCTTAACAAATTAATTCAATTACTCAAGCAAACTCACCTACATGGCTCACCTAACATCCAAATCATGCCCTAAATATACAAGGGTTTGGCAACAGCAGTCAGTTCAGACCGTCCAAAACGTGCGTTGAAAACCCAGTTCAGTAAACTACAATGCACCCTGCATCGCACAACGAAAAAAACGGCATGTGGGAGAAAAGAATTTCTCGGGGGTAAAACTGTCCAATGTTCTCGAGCAGCAACGTGGAAAATTCATTTCTTCTTAGAGAAACCGGCGGCTAGAGACCAGTTCTTCTCGGTGTCCCTTACGCAAACATTTTCGTCTGATTAAGAATGCAGCTCGGCCTGGCAGCCAGCCGTTTGGTGCGGTGGCTGATCCATGAAAGCCGCTGCAAAATTTGTGTGCTTTTAAGCCATTGTAGGACCAGGGCGGGACAAAATAAAGCACATGAAATATGCACACGCGTCTAGGCGTCACCAAGTATCGCCTGTTGGACTCTATAGACTCCCAAGTAAATAATACAGTTGATGCAACGTGAGTAATACAGGGGGTTCGTGCTGCTCATAGAGTCAGTGTCGGGTTAACTGTAAAGGTCATGAATCCATGACAATTTTTGTCGGCTTCACCGAAGGAACATGCGGTTGTCTAATTAAATATTTCGCTTTGCTCTCGGTAACTATTTTGTTTCATTCAGCACGTTAGGATTTCGATGAGCGTCGATTCGGAAAGAACTAGATCTAAGCAACGCTGTCACTGCAGGTCTGATCAACGAAACAACTAGCTGGATAACTTCTAGTATTTCGGTGCGGCTGAAAGAAATAATCATTCACCGTCGACTGCAGCTCCACTATTATTCGCACCCCGATTTATTTTACCCATCAGCCAAGTTATCGTGCATGCACCCGTGCTAATGCACACTGCATTATGCCGTCATTTACACCGTACCAACTCGCAGTGCAAGCATGGCATCGACTGAGCGACTTGCCCTCACTACGACCTCTAAACTTCGACGCAAGTTGCGTTCAACTTCGCTCTAATTAATTCCTATCCCGCAACTTCGGTGCCGGTATAATTTAGGAGAAATTTAGACCTGGTCCTAACTTTTGTTCCGTTCTCTCCAACATAGTGTGTCTAATGGAACAGAGGTCGTAGCGACCCATGCTTTTTGCTTATGAAAAAAGCATGTAGCCATCATCTTGCTGATGGAACAGTTCATCGTTGATAATTGTTTTCAGAAGACACAAACTGATGTTAAATGATTTTCATAAGGAGAGAAACGAGTGAGGGTTAGGAAATTTCGAAGAGGGAAATCTGCTGCATGATATTTTTAGATCGGGGTAATTGACGGTTGTGGGGTATAATTTAGTAAGAAATTTAGAGAGGAGATTGTAATCATGCAACAAATTTGTTTTTCAAACATGCTTGACTCGTTGAGTTGAAGAAACATGAGCAATTATGATCAATAGAAAAAAAGGGCAAGTGAGAAGTCGATTACTTGTCAACATAAATCGTCATGCATTACGTTCACAATTTTTTTCTATATTAGTGACGAAATTCGAAAGCATTTGATGGATGGGTGTCCACGTGCAATTTTTTGAACGTGTAAGAAAATTATGTTATAAATAATAAATTAAGATTAGTATCATAAAAGGATTAAAAATTTGATAAATTATTGTGTTGAATAGAAATACGATATATTGAGGGTAATAAATATAAGCACTATAAATTAAGGCTAATTAATAATAAATATAAGCAGGGTTGTGTCTGGTTAAGCAAGCTGAGGGTCTCGTGACCTACGTCAAGGGAGATACATCATAATTCAAAACAATTGAAATTAATGCTAACTGAAGTAGCTATCTGCACGATTTTAAAATTTTTTCCTTGACTGAAAATTTAAAGAGCTATAAGTTGCATCTTGATTTTGAACCATTAATTTATTGTATGGGTTAGTTTAACGAGTTAACCTTTTTATTTTCAATTAGTTTTTTCCCATGATATGTTTGGGATAATTATTAGATTGCATCCTGATTTATAAGGGCAAATTAAGTTTTATATTTTTAGGGTCACATTCTAATGCTGACACGTTAACTAGAGCCCTGTTTAATGAGCTGTATTCATGGTCACATTCTAATCCTGACACGTTAACTAGAGCCTTGTTTAATGAGCTGTATTCATGGTCACATTCTAATCCTGACACGTTAACTAGAGCCCTGTTTAATGAGCTGTATTCATGGTCACATTCTAATCCTGACACGTTAACTAGAGCCCTGTTTAATGAGCTGTATTCATGGTCACATTCTAATCCTGACACGTTAACTAGAGCCTTGTTTAATGAGCTATTTTCAGGGTCACATTCTAATCCTGACGCGTTAACTAGAGCCCTGTTTAATGAGCTGTATTCATGGTCACATTGTAATCCTGACACGTTAACTAGAGCCCTGTTTAATGAGCTGTATTCAGGGTCACATTCTAATCCTGACACGTTAACTAGAGCCCTGTTTAATCAGGCAGAAATCGAGCCTGCTGCTTCCTCTCCTTAACTTTTGCCACCTCATTACCAAGCGGCGTAGCGCTCATTAGTGAGAATCTATTTATTCTCAAATTCTCGGAGTGCGTTCCCGTGAGAGTTTTTTGCTCATTAACGAAGGTTTTGGATACACTAAGGCCTACGGTTCACGTGCCTAAATTAATTTTCCTGCATGCAAACTCGTAAATATCGCTTCTTAAAGGAGCGATTGAAGTGCCAAATGCTCGTGTTGAATGCTCGTCAGTTATTTTCTGAAACTTTTGCCACTAATTGAAATCGTTCTCATTTATTTGATTTTCTAGAGTATCAAAAGATTCTTGTTTTGGATAATTGAAAACAAATTTTTTTCTGTATAGATGCGTGATATTTTTTTTTCCTGTAAAGATGTATGATGTTTTTTGGGGGATCAATATAAGTCTTTGCTAAAATAGAGGTGACTTTGTGTGATGTAGAGGAAAATTTATTAAGTTTCATGCTGTTTGGCTGCGTGGATTTTTCATTTGATTGGCAGAAGATAATTCACTTTTGATCTCTTCATCGTCAGTGCGAGTTGGGACAAAAATGAACAACTGTTTTTACAATTTGAGCCCCCAGCTGATTCCGGCATGGCTTAGCATGAAAAAATAGAAATCAATGCAAAATACCTGATATTTTTCAACTGCGACAGGGCTCATGAGGTCATCTCAAGAATGTTAGCAATGAAGACCAATCAAAATAGATAAACTGCTCGTTTTTATGCTTTTATAATTTGATTCTTCGAGCTCACTGAACTTTATCTTAATGCCTTTATAAAAAGCTAAATTCAAGGATACCATTTCAGTGAATTTCAAATGCATCCTTTAGAGAGCTAGTCTGTGTTGTATAGAACTCCAGTGAACAACAATAATGTAAATTCGATCAACTTTTGAGTGCAATGAAGTAAAGAAAACGTGGGAAAATGATCCTTAAGTTTTACAAGTGTCTTTAAATTCACTCTTAGGTTAAAACAGAACATCTATCATTGAAAATTTAATTGAATTATGTCTTTTTCATGTGCAAACCGTGTACGTCGAACTGTTCTCGTTTGAAATAGCTCGAAAATACGAGTAGGTACGTCAAATTGTTTTCGTTTGAAATTCTCGAAAAAAAGACGCCGAATAGTTCTCGTTTGAAACAGCATAAAAGAAATAAATGTTCTTCAACATCGAAGAATGACCCTTGTTTTGAGCTTAGAGAACATACGGGAGCGTTCTCCTTCTCGCAAACCTTTCTTGAACGTGAGATGCGGGAACGGGAAATTAGTTAACACGAAGTCGTGCATGTGAGATGCGTGAACGCAAAATTAGTTACCACGAAGTCGTGCACGTGAGATGCGTGAACGGGAAATTAGTTAACACGAAGTCGTGCATGTGAGATGCGTGAACGGGAAATTAGTTAACACGAAGTCGACCCGAGCAAATTCGTGGCTCCGAGAGCTCGTGAGTTGAGTTGGCATGGTAGGAAGAGCGTGAAACTTCCTTACAAAAGTTAAGAACAAACTCTGAAAGCTCCTCCCTCATTCAATTTGACAATAATTGAGTTAGTTAAGTGTAAGTTTTCTGTATCACCGAATTTTATGGGGTTCATCGATTTCGCGCAGTTGAGCAAGCCTTTTTTAACGAACTTTAAAATTATGACGGAACAAATTCATGGCTACGTCCCCAGCAACTCGTTATTTTTCCTTCTCTTTTGTTCTGGTATATAATATCAACAACGAGAAAAGGCAAATAATCTGTTCTGAGTGTAAAAACCGAGGAATTAATTCATATGGTAGTGATGTTAGTGTCACAGACACGTTCATCGAACAGCCGCAGTTATTCCAGGAATCTCCATGGAGAAATATTTTCCTTCCTACCATTAACCTAGTTCAATAATTTCCATGCTTCATGGAACGTTTCCCTACACCGTCATTTTTGAGCGGACATGTACGCTGATGTACAAAGTAGCCCAAAAATCCCTTTGCAATTTTAAAGGTTTATTATGCAAAAACTTCGAAAGGTAAGGAGTTCGAGTTTCGCCTAAACGGCAGTGGAATACTGAGGAATTTTTTATTCTTATAGATGGCCACCATAAGGTGTATTTATGATACAGACAGGTTTTTATTGTATTTATAAAACAGACTGGATATTACATGACGTATTTGTGATACATGGAGGCCATGATAAAACATTTGTGATGCAGAAAGGTTATAATAAGACGTATTTATGACCCAGACTGGCCGTAATAAAATGTATTTTTGACACTGACTTGTGATGAAAAGACATTTATAATACAGATTGTCCATGAAAAGACGTATTTATGACAGACCACCCATAATATGACGTATTTATGACACAGGCTGACCATGCTTAGAAATATTTATGACACACACTGGCTATAATTAGAAATATTTATGACACAGACTGGTCATCATAAGACATATTTGTGGTACAAACTAAATATAATAAGAGGTATTTCTGATGCAGGCTCGTCATAATAAGACGTGTTGATTATACAGTTTGGGCATTTTTATATCTATGATACAGACCGACCATTATAAAAGAGCCCACAATGAAACAGCAAAACAACATTTTACTCAGCGCGTATGACAACTGCTGCGTCACACGCAGGGTTCCTGAACCCTCTGGAGGAGGGCCAGACGCACAACACGGTGGTGAACTACGGCCTGCTGGACCAGATCGCGGCGCTGCAGTGGGTGCAGGAGAACGTGGCCAGGTTCGGGGGCGACCCTTCCAACGTGACGCTCATGGGGCGCGGCCGTGCGGCAGCCTGCATCGCCTTCCTCGTCATCTCGCCCGCCAGTGCAGGTCAGTGGCCATCCAGTGCAGGCCAGTGGCCATCCAGTGCAGGCCAGTGGCCATCCTGTACAGGCCAGTGGCCATCCTGGACAGGCTAGTGGCCATCCAGTGCAGGCCAGTGCCATCCTGTGCAGGTCAGGGGCCTGCATGGTGTTATTTATGTCATGCAGTGCAGATCAGTGGCCTGCGTGGCCTTCCTGGTCATCTCGTCCTCTAGTGCTGGTCAGTGACCTGTGTGGTTTCATTTATAATGCCATCCAGTGCAGGTTAGTGGCCTGCACGCTGCTCAATCAAAAGTGCATTCAGGCACTACCAGCACGTCAGGAAAGTAAAGGAAATGTTCGTATTAATTTCACATGATTCTCCCACAAATTTAAGCGCCGTTATTACAGTACAAATTCCATTTACCAAACACCGTATGAGTTAGAATCAAGTCATTTCCCTGCCACTGCAGGTCAGCGGCCTGCATCACCTGCAGGCCGTTAGTTAAGGGAAATTATTGCCATCATCGCCCGCCTCATTTACGTTATCACACATGAGCGTTTCCGCAATCACACAGGAGCGGCCAGATACCAAATTAACACCTTCAGCTGTAATTAGCAGGTGTAGTTAGCAGGTGTAATTAGCAGGTGTAGTTATCAGGTGTAGTTAGCAGGTGTAGTTAGCAAATGTTGTTATCAGGTGTTGTTATCAGGTGTAATTAGCTTGTGTAGTTAGCAGGTGTAATTGGCAGGTGTAGTTAGCAGGTGTAGTTATCAGATGCAGTTAACAGTTGCAGTTAAAAGTTGCAGTTAACAGAGAGAGTACGATCTTGTATTAGAAACAGTTGTCAGGCTTCCCATCAAAATGCGAAGCCAAAAGCTGGGTGAGAAACGTTCATAAATAAATTCCTCAAAAAATGGGCTCATGTACGTACTTATCATTAATCATTTACGATAAGTACGTACACAATTTTCAGTCACATTCTGTGCGTAAAAGTAAATCTTCATAATGCAATACGCATTGAAAAATTGACTTCGCAAATGTTCTGTTGTGAACATCCTTAATTTGGAAATCCTCCTCATCATAATTTCTGGCGCAGGTTTTGCCAGCTTGCATTCGTATTTCAGCTGAAACAGCGTAAAGATTGCAGGCTTTCACCGTCCTTGCCGCAAAAGATTGAGCGTTGATTTTTTCGCCAATTTTTGAGAATTAAAGCAGCGTTGGCTTAGCACTCGTGAACAGAATTCGGCCACAAAATTAGAGTCTTTGATACCAGCGAGTGTTCATTCGTGCACAGACCTGCATGGGCGTAGATTTTTTTGGCAGAGATTGTCGTAACATCAGGCTGCTGAAATCTGCATCGCGCTCTGCCTCAATGCAAGGGCAAGTTGAATTGCAGACGAGGTCCCTATGAATGTTATCATGCCACAATTAGCAAGTTTTTGATGAGGTATGAAAAAAAATACATTTTCATGCCACAGCCTGTGAGTATTTGAAGAGAATTTTTCAAATCTTATTATGCCGTAATCTGCAAATATCAGATGATTTTTACGTATGTTTTTTATTTCACAGTCTGTAAAACAGTCTCTGGTAGAGCTGTATCGTTCATACGGCTCTTAGTATTAAGGAAAATGAAAATGGACTATAGGGAGCTATGGATGTCCTTTGTGATTATTTCGCGTGCTGTAAATCAATGAACTGGTCTTTAGATCATTTAAACCGTCCTCGTATCGCTGCGTTAGATTGCTAACGAAATACTTTTTATGACAAAATATTTCAACTTTTGGAAAGTTTTATATTTATATTATCATTTCAATATTTTTCACGAAAGTAGATATAATTTATTTCGAATAAAGAATATTTCTACTGAAACACTTCTAAGAGCTAGGGGGAAGTATCTGGCTTCAAGGGAACAATTGTTACAAGCAGGATCCACAACACGATCAATAGGAAATGCCAAGCCAACAAGAACCTGAACTTCACTATACAAAATAGAGAGAATATCTGTTTGCAATACGAGCATGAAATTGAACTTTCCTCATTCTCTACACAGGGTACTGAGTTTTGCCCTATATTGTTACTGAAACTACATACGGAAGTGTAGATGGTGATGAACTAAGAATCAAGCATGCAAACAAGATTATAGGACTTTTATAACTACTCTACATTTATCCCCCCGTGACCCATTAGTTCATGCTGCTTAAAGTAACTAAGTTTTTAACTTTTAACTGGTTTATATGCATACTATTCCTTCCATTCGTATGAAGTTTGTTCTGTAATTGCCTTGCTCATTCGTTTAAAGTTGGTTTTGCAAGTGCCTTGCATCAAAAGTGCAATATGGGAGGTAATTTCACAAACTGCGAAGCATTTAGGCGTCATTTGTGGGGTGTAAAATTTCATGTATCTCAGCCTTATAGTCGTCAAATTGAAATTCCTCGATCAGATATTCATTATAAAGGTAAAAATTTGCTAGCGAATCAAAGTATTGCACATCCGGCCTCAACATTGACACTTCTTTCTTCACAGCCAAAATCACAATCAGTGTTTGCCTACTCCCTAAGGCAAATTCGAACGTCTAAGCTGAGCATGGAGAACCTTCAACGTTCATGGTAGCTCCAGCGTATCTAATTTTGTGCAAATTGAATAGAAATTGCTGCCAAAATTGCTGCCAAGATTGCGAAGCTCGGAAGGGTTGCTGAGGTGCAGGAGTTTGTGTATCTGAGTGGGAAGGAGTTTCTAGGAAAGTCCGATTGCCTCGATTGTTTTGTGTGATGGGAGACTTGGAGTGCTGCCAACTGCAGAATAACAGATCGTTTCGAGATAATATCTGACGGCGGAGTGTCATGCTGCAGTCAATGCTGAATGTTAGTGGGCCAGTAACTCTTAGTACCCACACTCGTACCTTCTGTTCAAAAGTTGGGATAGCCCAAATTTTCTCCAAAAGAAGTCATCTGCTGCGTTTAGAATAGATCAGCTAAATAGGCTTCGCTTGTTCATAAAACTAAAAGAACAAAATCTAAAAAACATCTGCTACTTATTAAGACAGATGTACCTCCATTCACCTCTACCACGACATTAGAGGAAACAGGCGTATCATGTTTACGTTGCCATCTGAATTTCTAATCTTCCCGCAGCTACAATTCAATGTTCTGCTACCCTCAACATTCCCCTTATTTGACCGTGCTGCCTTTGCAGCAGCAGGCAGTTTCTGCAGTAATAACATATTCCGTCAGAGGGCTCTTATCTGCTCCAACTGCAGCCCTACCTCCTAGATAAGCTTACTGCACTCACACATTTTCCCAGTCCGTTACACTGTAACGATATTGCTTCGTTCTGTCCGATGAAAATTAAGGGAAGTTCCTTCTTGTCCTTTAGTATTGTAGTTTAACGCTGTTTGTGATGTCATCAGTACTTGCTTGTTGCTGCTAAATACGATTGGGATTTTAAAAGCGTTATTAAAATTATTGACGTTGTCCCGCTTTCTGTCTTACCGACTTTTTGGGTACTCCCATTTTTTCAAAATTCCAACTTTCAATGCGAGTTCATTAGCTTTACACAAATTGATTTCCGTGTTTCAGGCTTGCAGTACTTTAAATTTCTTTTGCATCCGTCTTTTTAAGGACTATTCTATCCATAAATCAAGAATTAAGATTTAACGCAAATTTACAAGCTCCTGAATCAATTTAATAAGGTTTGGTACTCACAAAAAAATGCAAAAATATAAAATATTAGGCTTTGCTCGACCATGACTGGTCATGTCGTTGCTTTTATGTCTACTTTATACCACGAGAAATCCCGCTGCTTCTGAAAACGTCTCACGTCCTACATGATGAAAAATACATTCAGTACTTGACTTGGAGGAGACCGTCGTGGCCTGTTGTCAAAGACTTCAAAGTTGTTCGCAGAGGTCATATCAAATGTTTCTTTGACGGTTGGAAGAGCCATATTAGAAAAAAAATACACCAGCCCGTTGTAAATACTTGACAAAGAGGAGATTGTCGTATGCTATTGTTAGAGATTCTAAAATTGTTCGTGGAAGCCAAATAAAATTATCGTCGATGGATGTAAAAGATGAAATAAATGTTTGTTTCTTTACTGTTATGTTGTCGACAAGTATCGATGGTGGCACGGCAGAAGATATTCGCATTTCTCAATCTCCTTATGTTTTTAGAGGTCACTTTTCACTTATATGTTTGATAATTATAGATACATATATACATATAGGCAGGCTGGTATGAAACTAGAAACATCTTCACTACAGTCAGTTGATGAATCGATCAAAGGATTTATTTCAGACTGTCGTCGACTATTTG
This sequence comes from Platorchestia sp. MABIK, assembly GCA_014220935.1. NCBI lineage: Eukaryota > Metazoa > Arthropoda > Malacostraca > Amphipoda > Talitridae > Platorchestia > Platorchestia sp. MABIK. The sequence goes on from JACJUY010004716.1 coordinate 39,621, forward strand.
TGAATTTTCTACATAGTTCCTAAAGTTCATATCAAAATTCATTCCAGGCACACCACTCTCATATTTATACGCAACAGTAATTTCGATTTTGAAAAATTTGAATGTATTTTGACGTACTATTAAATGCAATAGATATTCTCTTTTATGTTTTAAATTATCTTCAATATTACTCATCTATTCAAGAAATGTAAACAATTTATACCCACAGGGTATAAACAGTGTCCTTCAACACATACACACAACATTCCTCATTGTCTTATGCTCTTATATACAAATTAATATTCCGTTGCTTCTCCTGTTTGATAACTTGTAAAAGATTTTAAAAGCCACGAGTAATATTAAATTATTTTCTGTCATAATTGTTTAAAAAAAATGTGTTCCCTGAAAAAAGATTAGTGCAATATCTGACGAGAGTGAAGGCCGACAATAGCAGGGAGTCACATGATTAATTTAATCCGTCCCAAAAGGGGTAAAATAAGAAAGAAAATAAGAAGTAATTGTGTGATTGTTAAATATAAAATTTTAGACAAAATTTCTCTAATAATGCTGAACTTTCATTTCTTTTCATTCAGATAGTAATGCGAACATAAATTGTGCTCAAATGTGATTGGCACCCAATGTTTAAGATTAAAACTAATTACTTTTTGTTCGCATGTTTAAAAAACTTAAACTAATTTCCATGCGTCCGGCGTCTTTTTTTGTTTTATCAACTGGTTTTTCCTAGCGTTGTCTTAATAAGTCACTTAGAATATGTTTGTTCTCTACCAAAATTATCTGAGAACCGGACCCCAAACATCAGAGTCTTGTTCTGTTTAAAGGCAAAGTGGCAACACATTTTATGCATCAATTTTACTGAAAATATACGGCTTTTGTGGATTTTTTCTTTTCAGTGATGTAATCAAGGAGTAATTTCTTGATTAGAAATATGAAGACTCTTATAAGAGTGTGATTCATGAAAAAATTCACGTATGTTCGAATAAACGCTTGAATGGTCAAACGTAACCATAAATTCATGTACGTAAATAGTCGTTGGAAAAATTGATAAGTCAAATGAAAGTGTGAGCTGTGAAACAAATTATAAATTGTCTAATATGTGCATTTAATTTAAAAAAAATGAGAGCCGTCAAACAAATTTATGAATTTTTTTACTTGGTGCAGTGGTGACAAAAAGCGCGAGAGATCAGATAAGTGCATAGATGAGGAAATAAATTAAATAAATATTAACGGTGAGTTGAAAGCGTGTGCATTTAAGCTTGAGCTCAAACTAATTATGCTTAAATCACACAAGCTTTATTGAGCTTAATTGGCCATGATTGAGCAATAGAGCGGGAAATGACTGTCAAATGCGTGGGTGTTACCTGGAAAATACGTTAACCATCAAACAATATTCTTGCGCGTAATGAATTTTATTTCCTTACTTCGAATTTTAAAAAATCCGAATCGTTAAGTGATTCAAATTCTTGTTTTCTATTTACATCTTTAGAGTGTTCATGTTGGTTATTTCTTTTAAATTTCACTCCCAAAAGCTGAGGTTTTCCACAATTATTGTGATTGTTGAAATCAGTTGGTGTGTGGACAATTTTTACGGCAATTATTTAAAGTTTTTACTTGATTTTTTGATTACGTTACGCTTTCGTCAAAAGTCTGCTCGCCCGTTTGGAATATTGCGTCATAACATAGCAATTAGAAACGATGATTTGCATTGGATTAAATTTCAAAAAGATATTTTACCTTTCAGACGGTGGTTAATTTTTCATTGTAAATTTTTTAGAACAAAAAGAGACGTAGTTCGATCTATTTCAATGATTTCAAAAATAATCTAACGCAGTTAATTAACAATTTAACTCACCTCAACAGCAATCCTGTGCCACAACTCGAAGCTAAATATTATGATGATGCTGTTCTCTGTTCGGAATTTTGCGATTATTTGTACCGCATTTACTACAACAGTGTTGGTGCATACATACATTTCTATAATTCCTGCGTCAGAAATAAGAGCACTCTCTTCGAGATCCATCGTGATTTGGGTGGAAATGTTTATAAAACATGTTACACTGTAAGTGCACACATTAAGTTCTCATGTCTGAAACGGTAGCGCTTACATCGAGAGCCACTGTCATTTTGGGTGGAAATGTTTAGAAATCTCCCCAACACTACGTGCACACATTTCTAAAGTTCTCACGTCAGAAACGATAGCGCCTACATCGCGAGCCTGTGTTATTTGGGTGCAAATGTTTGAAATAATTTCCAGGCAGTCAATTAGTCTCTCGACATTGTGCAAGTTGAGCTCCGCAAATCAGGGTGATCGCATGAAGTCAGCCAAGTATCAGCCTGCCCCACCGCTCGCGCAAGAGCCCTTTTGGCAGAAGTTTGGTGCCTTGCATTCAATTATGAGACAGTCTTCAGGAAAGGGACATCCTTAAGTGTCTGTGACACAAAAAGTCCCTATGGGATTAAACTTTGCTCGGAAATCTTACCTTGTCGAGAGATTCGAGTTCCGGTAATTCTACGTTTTTCTTCTGGCAATCAAGACGCCTTCTTGTGACTTGAGTTGGGCGGGAGAGACTTGAGTTTTTTCTTCGTTCACACCTGACAACTCTAAGCCCATCATTTGCATCGAAAGCAGTTAACTTCTGCGACAGAAATCTCTATTTTAGAAATCTTTATCTCTATGAATGCTCGGTTTATGAGTCCTTTGTTAATAAAAATATGTTCGTACAATATATAAAGGTGATGTGTTGCTCCATTAATGAATTACAGCAGGGGACTTCATATTTGTTGACGTTAATTTTCATTCTGATGGCTTTCTTTTCAACTTCGCAATGGAGGAGGTTTACTCGTGATGAAATCTTTGTTCAAATTCCTTTACCTCACTGAAACACTGAATAATGTGAGCATCGGAAATAGCGGGTAAACTGAAGAAAAAAAATTTTAAAACATAATATTGAACATTAAATATTTATAATCCAGGCTAAAATTTTGCATACACGCAAATTAGTGTTCTTTTTCAAAATGACGAGGCTTTATTCCCGATCATCCAATCAAAAACTTATTATGTTCTTCATTCTCTACTGGTTTGAAGTTTGATGTCCTTGTAAGTTTTGAACATAATGATTAGCTTCATTGAGTAGTCAGTTCATGAAAACTTCCAACGTTAAATGTGGGAAAATTTGAGCTCCGTTTTCGCAAAGATATTTGGAAAAATCACCATTGTGTGTGACAACAAGAGTTCAGCAGGTCATTGATCTCTCAGTCTGCGTAATATCGCAAGACATCGTAACGCTGGAAGTTATTATCACAATGTTGCAAGATATTATCGCCGTTTCTTTCTTTGTTTTTTTCCAGCCCTGATGTTGGAATCGTTGAATTCCGAAACATTTGCGATAAATAATGTTTAGCACTAATTTGGATCCCCTTTTTATCTGGATACTATTAACATATCGTAAAATGTTATCGTAATATCTCAAGATATTCTTGTAACACCGCAATACGGTATCGTCATATCGCAAGAAATTTTCATAATATTGTGAGTTATTAAGGGCATAAGGAACGGCATTATCGTTTCATCGGACGAACATTTTTCATTCAGGAAACTCTTTAGGAAACTTGAAGAAAAAGAAATCCCTCATCATGTAGTTACGAGCCACTGAAGTATGAAAATCTGCGGATAGTTAGGGTTCGCAATTTCAATAATTCATGAGTTATGATTTTTCAATACAATTTCACAATTTCAATAACTCAGGAGTGATGATTTTCATCATTGATAGCTGATACCAATTATTACAGGATAGGAGACTCCAATTATTGTTCAGGTTCAATTGTTCAGACGATGCTTTTTATTGCTTGTGATGTTCATTGCTAGGTCGATGTTTATGGTTAAGCGTGATGATTATTATTGAGCGTGATGTTTATGATTGAACGTGAGATTTATTATGTATTATTAGAGCTATAAGAAAAGAAGCAAAAGTAGAAATTGATTATTCCATTGCTCAGAAATTGAAATGAGTATTATTTTAAAGTTTTATTTCAGCTTGAAGTTTGTCTAGCAGGACAGTGCGTTGTACATTTCACTTCGAATTATTGTATTCAGTTATCCTTATAATGTTTATAAGTCCGTCAAGTAGAAGGAACTATACGACGGGCCAGGGTATTAGCTTTATTACAATTACTAGAGAATTAAACATTAAATCGTTTTATATTACAGGTAGCCCTTCAACTAACTTTTTTGTGAAAGTCACAATACCAGAAATCTTCTTATTCAGCATAGTACAGTCGGTATTTATAGCATCAACTTTGATGTTATTTCTGAAACGTTTTCCATTTACTTTTTCCACCATGTGCGATATTTTATTCCTCTTGGTTTTTTCCTAACAATTCGATGTTTCATTAGATGAACTGTGAACGTGATTTCTAAAAAGGTTTCCTTTGACTATTTTCTACTACATTGAGTTCAGGTTGAGGACGAGTTCAATAAGAAAACTTTTAAGCAAATGACATGGAATGCAACTTCAGATTGGAATTGCTGAGCTGCGAGCGGAATCATGGAATTATCGTGTAATTTCAGCATCAAACGAGAGCTTTCTCCCCGATTACAGTATTTCACTGGAGGAGAAAACCAAACTTGTGAACTAATGCTTACTGGGGAAAAAATTTCGAAATGACATTTGTGACTGCGTAAACATGGGAGAGTGTTCCAGACATTAAATTTTTTTGTAAATGTTCAGTTCATGTCGCGTGTACAAAAAATGTCAAAAATTTCTTCCTACATTCGAGAACAGCCACTTGCAAGCACCGAACAATTTACTCCAGTGTCATTCGAAAATCGAACACTTTAGAACAAATTATATTTTCGAACAGTTACGACTGAATGTAATTTGCAATACCTTAGCGTAGAGCACATTAGCCGAGATTGCTTTTCCTCGCACACTTTACGTAAATATTTTGTGATTTGCCTTTGAAGCGCAGCGGCAACTCGCGCATTCAGAGACGAGCAAAGATTTAATGAAGCCACGTTAATTTCAGCCAATTATCACGTGCAGCTGAGCTAAGCTCTTTAAAATTAAGACCTATTTAAAGCTTCACTTTGATGACGCTGCAGCTTGGGAGCTTCACGGTATTTTTTACTCAGAAAGCGTTCTGTTAAACACGCATGTCCCAGCAGCAATGCCCACTCGTTTGAAACATCATCGGTAAATTGAAATTGATTTTTAAACAAAATGTTAACAGTAGGCGTCAAAAATGGCGGGTAATTTGAAGCTCAAGCAATGATTAATTTCGTGCAACCGGAGACAGTGAAAACAGAGGGAGAAGTATCACGTTATGAGTTTTAGTACGGCTGTGCACAATCATAAATTAATTAAATCGTGTATATGTGTTACGAACCTATTTTGATATTACCAGCGCTACTAGTGAAGACATTAATGGTTATCTTCTTAACTTCAATACCTTTAGTTAGCCTATTCTAACTGGTCCCAACTTTTCTTTTTCCTTCTCCACATTTCCTAACCTAACTTATTATGACCTATCCTAAGCTAACCTCAAATTTTTAAAATGTTCTGATACAACAAAACATTTTCGAAACACCTAACGACAATCCAGTTGGAGCTTGCACTGCCATTTTCCTCAAAGCTATACCTTTAAAAATCCGGCTCTAGACAGCTGCAAGGTTGGACTGTATTGCATGACAATTTGTGAAACATTGCGAGGTATAACTCGGTGCAACACATTTTCTTGAATTATTATACCTATATTGACAATAGTTTAACACCGAGGATGAATTTTCCCATTTGAAATTAATTAATCATCTATGGATGTTTAGCTTAATGGTTCATAGAAACTTACACATTCGTGATTCAAAGACCAATTTTTCATGAATTTCATAATTTAAGTGAAACTATCATCGTTCAATCAAAGTAATTGATTCAATGAGCTCTATAAAATTTAAATGATGTGAACTTAATGAAAGGCAAATAGGTAGATAGTTATGTAGGTAAGTAGGTAGTTAGGTTTAATGAAAGGCAAAGGGGTAAGTTGGTAGGTAGGTAGGTGGGAGGTAGGTAGGTGGTAGGTAGGTAGGTAGGTAGGTAGGTAGGTAGGTAGGTAGGTAGGTAGGTAGGTAGTAGGTAGGTAGGTAGGTAGGTAGGTGGTAGGTAGGTGGTAGGTAGGTGGTAGGTAGGTGGTAGGTAGGTAGGTGGTAGGTAGGTAGGTAGGTGGTAGCTAGGTTGGCAGGTATGTAGGTACGAGGATTTTGACAAATAGATTTTCGCACTTAGGGCGAATAGACAACCGCAGCTCATGTTTGTTGTTTACTGCAGTTTCTGACCCTTTTATCAACAGCTGCCTTGGAGACTCCTACAGCAATATTTCGGGCACTTCACGGATGAAATGGAGGCTGATCTTATTGATAAAATTACCCGGAAATTGGGGCGCCGCAGAATCAACCTGCCCGGCCTGCAATATTGCTCTGACAGCTCCGCGCCTCGAGCGGGATCTTCCTAATTCCCTAATTGAAGCCGGGATAGGCTGCGCTGTAGTCTATGATTTCGCTGAATCCCACTGATATTATTCATTTCTCGGGCCTGATGCAATCAGCGAGCACGTTTTTGATGGCACAGCGGTTGTGAACGAACAAAATGAAAACCAAATGAACAATTACCAATGGCAAAAATTAATTACCAAACTTGAAGATGAAAGTTAAGTCATATCTTCTAATTAAGTCAATTCCTCCCCCATGATGTCGAAGTTCACAATTTTTATAGTTACGCACAAGGACAAAAAATTTTATTGTCGAAAAAATCATAGTGTGAAGGTAATTAAACACTCGTCAAAATAAAAATACTTTCAATTGAAAAGTAATTGATCTCAATGGCACTGTTTAGAAAAAAAACAAGTTTAGGAAACAAAACAATTGCTATGCACTTTCTAATAGCAAGTTACTGAAGCAATAATACAACATTGTTCCAGTTGTTTAAACACTGTTGGTCGTAGTTAATCCTAATTTTAATTTTTCTTGTTCCAGTTGTTTAAACACTGTTGGTCGTAGTTAATCCTAATTTTAATTTTTCTTATCT
>JACJUY010004716.1:48047-68083 GCA_014220935.1 Platorchestia sp. MABIK
TGGTTTACTTGGAGCCGGAGCTTGCTTAGGCCCGATGCTATCGACGGGAAGAGCTCGATCAAAGTGCGATTACTCAAACACGACAAGCGCTTTTATGTGGCTCGGTACACGAATACACGAAGGGCGGCACAACCAGGGTTTCATTTCAAAAACGATGTCGTATTATCGTATCTGTGATACGCGAATGTTGTTTAGAGGCTTAGGATAAAGAAACCATCTCATCCAAAAATTCTGCTACTTTCCTCAATGGTGTTATTTTGTCTTTCATTTAAATAAAAAAATTGCGTGTGCATCAGCTGAACATTAAGGAAATATTTGCTTTCGCGATGGAGTCAATTCTACGTTTGAGTCAAAACAAGCTCTGCGTGTTTCAATATTTTCCTTACGCGATCGACAGTTGTTAAAAAAAAACAGTTCAATTTCAATAGCAGTTTTCCACAACACAATTTGGTCTCTATTCATCTGTGCTCCACTTAACGTATTCGTAATCCCAATGGTGTCATTATTTAGAAGTGAGAAGGAGCACCGTTCTTCTAATAAAAAAATTTCTTCAGATCGAATTCTATGAATGTGTGATGGAAGGAAGCCCTTTGGAAGGCGAGGTATTTTTATTCATGCTGTAAAACAAACATTTGAAAGTTGAAAAAATTTGAGCGTCTTGTGCATGGTTCCATCAAGGTATTTCTCTCTTTAATGTACATTTAATGTATAGGAGGTTTCACATTGGGGGATGATGTGTCTAAAAAGGAGACGTTTCCTAGACCTTTCGAACCTGCTCCTCACAAGCGCTACTCAAGTGAGAGCTCCTCTAGCTCGCCATGTTTCTATTAAATCTTAAATTGTAATTCAAAACCTACATATATGAAGCCCATATTTATATATTAACTAATTAAAATCCATATTTATACATTTAAGTCACAAAAAATTCACAACCATACATGATACAAGACCCATATTTGTGTATTTAAATCTACCGGATAACGGTTGCAACGTCTTCCGCTTACGAGGAAAGTAGAAGTATAATTTTTTCTGTAGTTATTTTAATTATTTTCCATGAATAAAAAAGAAGGTGTAACAGTATTGAAATTGTACATTATGTTTCAAAATCCACATTCAGCAACTGTAAATCTATCGCATAATGGTTTTAATATATTCTGCCACTGAGGATGTCAGAAATCTAGTCATTTGCATTGTTATGTTTATCCTGAATGCAAAATAAGGAAGGAGGAATAAAGTGTGGGACTACATGTTAAGAATATCAGGACATCGTCGCTGGGATTCATTTTAGCATCACTATTCTAACAAATTAACATAGTCTTTCATCATCATAAATATCTGCTATTCGTTCATAAACATTCCATGTGCAGTTTTCCCATCTGGAAGTTACCTTTACTCGCAGCTCACAGGGAACATCTTGATGTTATCCTTCAAGTCCGTTTTTTTAGTGCAATGTTCCATAAATTTTACAAGTTCTCAATGTCTTGCCCTCGCAATCTTCGCGAGATAGACGAAGCGATAGATCCTATTTCTAATAGCTCGCAATATTGCTGCCGAATCTTTTACCGTCGTTTTTGCGCAGCGATATTTCCTCTTGAACTTTTTAAGGGGAGTTTGGTTTAATCTTCTTGCTACAAAACGTTGTGAAGTGAAGAAGATTTTGTTATGATTTTTTCCTCAGCTCATTTTCCTACGCAAATTGTTTGCGCTGCATGTAAAAAATCGAGGTAGTTCAAACATGCATCAAGTTCAGTGGGATTTTTGTTGGAGGGTAATATGTAGTGAAATTTTTACATTATTTTTATGGAATAATAACTTCCATCAGATCTTTTGAAGCCAAGACTTCTCGGATTATTTGAAAATCGAGTCGAAATTGAAATTTTAACAAATTTTATGATTTTTCCTGCATGCTTATTACTCATGGACTCTATCGTACCACTCACAGCTAAGAAAAAAATTTTAGTCAAGGTTCAAATTTCATGGAAATTTTTTTCTTTTAAAGGTCTAAGTAGTAGAGTTTCTTCAGAAGAAAATTCGATTACTTGCTCAGTCGCGTTCCTCAATCTTTTTTTCAACTCCAAATTTGATCTGAAAAAACTTCAATTCTTGAATCGATATTTTAGACTCAAATTCAATCCATCTGTTGCTCTATTGAAGAAACAAAGAACTGAAATGTTTCACAAAATCTTTTCAAAAGGCTGGAATCTTAATGAGTTGACAGGCATTTTTCTAGATCTATTTTTTTCAAGTTAGGAAAGACTACTTCATTTTTAACACGTTTCAATCTCCAAGAGGTGTTTATTGATTTCAACTTCCTTACCACCAACATTTGTTTCAAATAAATGCATTACGAACAACGATCGAGATTTTGATCTATTGAATAACGGATTCTATGGTCATAGAGTAGAGGGCGATTCAAATTCCTTTGAACCCTAAACAAGACACAAACCTCTGCTTCACCCATTGCATGATTCCAGCAAGTCCAAATTGCCCAGAACATCATTTTTCATGTACAAATTTCTTAAATTCGTCTTTTCAAATTAAATTTGGCCAAATCTTGTGATTTTGACTAAAATTGGCTACCTGGTGGCAAAGCTTCCATTTATGTCAACGTGTCAAGGTCAACTCCCATGAGCGGACCCACGTATTTGAATTCCGGAGGTTTGGCAGGCAACGATGTCCTAAAAAAACTGCCGGATCTGCTACTGCAAGTTTCTGCTACTGTAAGTTGTTGCAGCTGCGTCCCTGTCCCCATACAATACTGCCGGTGTGAGTCACTGTATTCATAAATTACTACCGATACATGTCACTGTAACCATAAATTACTGTCGTTATCTGTAAGTCACTGTCCTCATGAATTACTACCGATACATGTCACTGTAACCATAAATTACTGTCGTTATCTGTAAGTCACTGTCCTCATAAATTACTACCGATACATGTCACTGTAACCATAAATTACTGTCGTTATCTGTAAGTCACTGTCCTCATAAATTACTGCCGGTATAAGTCACTGTCCTCATAAATTACTGTCGGTATAAGTCACTGTAACCAAAAGTAAGACATCAGTTGCCACTCACTCTAACAGTGGGTTGTATCAACTTCAAACTAATTTAGCAATAAATCATGCACATTTAAGTAACTAGAATTACATGTTATTGCTGCAGGAAGTTCATACAGGTACTGCTGCTGGGTCTATTCCTACGTTTTTTAACGCTTTTAAATAGCATGCCTCTCTCTAGCCAGATTTGTTACCCTAATTCAAATTTATATTTTGCCCAAACATTCACTATGTGGTTACCATCGATTCTCGTTTTACTTCCACCAACATAACTAATTTCACAGTTTCCACAATTACCCACGATTTTCCTATTTCCTTCCACAGGAAATCCTTCATTCAATTTCCCATAATGAAGGTAAATTTGCAGTTTATGCGTCTACCGACAATCTTCTCAAATTATCCAGCAGGAAAGCTCTCATTTTATTTCCAATAATGTAACTAAATCTGAAATTCACGCGCTTACCGACAATTTTCTTGATTAATCCGACAGGAAAGCTCTCATTTTATATCCACTAACTTAAACTTAATTTCCAGTTTATGCATTTGCTGACGTTTTTCCAAATTCATTCTACAGGAAATCGATCATTTTTTATTTCAGTGAAGTACCTAAATTTCTAATTTACGCACTTACCGACAGTATTCCTAATTTACCCAACAGGGAAGCTATTCCACCGGGCGATTTTGATGTCGGGAACAGCGCTGAGTCCGTGGTCGGTGGTGCAGAGTCCCCGACACTTCGCCGAGGAGGTCGGCCGACAGCTCAACTGTGGCCTCACCGACAGGTCTTTCCGACACGACTTGCTCTACCAGTGCCTCAGGAACCGAACTTTGGACCAGATCCTGAAGGTAAGGTAGCAGATCGTGAAGATGTGGGATGGATCTTGTGCTATTACGTATCAGATCTTAAACATGCGAGCTAGATATTGTGGTATAAAGTATCAGATCGTAAAGATGCGAGCTAGAGGTTTGGTATAAAGTATCAGATCTTGAAGATACAGGCTAGATCTTGTGCTATAAAGTACCAGACCTTGAAGATGCAGCTAGATTTCGTGAAAAGTCTTATATTTTCAAGCTGCGGACGAAATTCTTTGTTATAAATATGGTCAGATCTTCAAGATACGGATCAGCTCCTGTAAGAAGAGTTTCAGCCTTTAAAATTGGGAATTAGAACGTACATAAGTGAAGTACCATATCTTGAAGATGTGGATCAGCTCTTTGACCAAGAAATCAATTCTATTGTCTAAAATGCGGATCATCTCTTGTAAGTCTGGTCTAAATCATAAGGAGCAGATCAAGTCCAATAAGTCAAGACCCAGCCCTTAAAAAACGGATGAGCTCCTATAACTGAAATATCAGTTATAACTAAACAGTAAGAATAGTGAAAACGTCCCTGAAAAAAAGAATTCTCATAAAATATTTAATAATTCTGCAAGTTCTTTGTGAGTGATCTTATTCTTCAAGGGTGTTTCATAATTTACTTAGAATTCTTTACAACTAAGTTTTCGAATTCATAACAACTAATCACGCAGGATTTCAAGCATAAATACTATTTTGCAAGAATTGAGTGAGATATTAATTGGAGGAATAATAGGAGGGCATTGACTAAACATGCTGCCTTGCAGTCCAATCATCATCATATATAAAAAAAATTAAAAATGAACACACATAAACGAGAAATATTTCTTTGAAAAGTGAATGTTGAGAACTGCAGGCTCAGCGCACTGAGAAGGCAGCTCACGATATGAGAGCTTCACGAAGTTAGTCCAGAATTTCCTTTCAAAACTTTTCGACCGTTTCCGCTGTTTTTTTTCACGCTCTAAGTTTCTCAGAGCAAAAATACAGAAAAAACGTGGATTCAAATACGGACGAAGTCCACGGCCACGAAAATGAGCTTTCGCTCGAGTTATTTCTGAGTGCCGCCAAGTGCTACACTAAAATGTTATTAAATCTAGAACGGATTGAAACATATCACTGGAGGATGTTCAAAGTGAAAAATAAGGATGGTGAATTGTTATTTGCTTTATTGACTATTTATCGAACATTTGGCTAAGTGTGTTCATCGTGACTCTCCGTCGGAAAATACGCAATCGAATGCTGCGTTTTTGCGCTGAATCGAAATAGTTGTTGGCTGTAGTGGAAATGAATGAGGCACTTCTACCTTCCGAGGATATTCTGCAGGACACTTGAAAAAAAAGAAATAAAATAGTAATTAAAAAGTGAGTTGGTCATACATTTTAACATACATCAAAAATTTGAACAAAAAATAACTGTTTTTAAAAAATGATAAGATTTTTAAAATAGGGAGCTACTTTTCAATCCCGCTGTAAAATAAGAATAAGTTAATATTATGTTTATTTGCTTGGTTACAAGATATTGTAAGTTTCAAGGATTAACATTTTTATTTTCTGCTTTTCTAAACGTGCGTAAGGTGTCCTCAGATACCTTACTTACCCTCTATGAGCATTGTTGCTATGGGGATCAGCGCTCCCTGAGGGAAGATGTGAGGTCCCGAACTGAAGGTTATGAGGGCCTCCCATGTGTTAAATTAGAATAATTTTTTCATGAACCATTTTTCACTCTTCCCTGCGGTCCTTTCTCCATCAACTTTTACGTTTTTATTAAACTTTCATTTTGCCTCACAAACTTCTTTCAGTCCTGCGGTTTATTTGAGCATGGTGTGAATGAGGACGCACTTTGTACATAAATTCTTCTTTCCCTTAATTCCATGCCAAATAGGGCTTTCCTCCTTTCTCTCTTCGGAACACTTTTGCTGTGGTATGGAATGATCAAACTAACTTATAATCTAATCCAAGAAATGCACAATTAATACTCACATACTTGGTCCAATACTTGCTCGACATGACAATAAACTCGTCTAAATTTAATTTTCTTGGCGCGCACCATTAGGCTACTTTAGCTACAGATATACCTTCGAAAATTCTTTGTTTACTACCCCTTTTGTTTCCATGACTTCTTCTCAGTCTCAACTCTGTCTTTTCTCCCTTTTCCTTCCCAACTCGGTATTTCTGTGTGCAGGGTTACCCAAGCGGGAACTCACCTTGAGCGTAACTTCCCACTTTCCTTCAGTCTTTACATAATGGTTCTTTTTCTTCGCACTCTTGAGATCTCCTTTGTTGTGGCTAGGGAGTTTTGAGAATATCTAATTGAATTTATACTTTAATAGGAACCGCGTCCGTCAGTCCGTCTGTCCGTTTCACCCACCAGCAGAAAGTGATGAGATGAGCGTATCTGTGTTATAAGCTTAATCAACTCCACAATTTTTGATGTATGTTAATCCATCAGATTGGGAATCGAAAAGAATATCACGTGTATTGTTAGGAAATAGGAACGTGTGTAATGTGATTTGTCGAACATTATTATTACTATAATTATTATTGTGCTTTTTTGACAGATCGGGTTCACTCGTAACAATAATAAAAATAATTACTGTGCAATCGTCGTGTGCAGGTCCAGCTCGAGACACTGCAGTTTTTGAGTGTCTGAGACCATCTAATGTGATGATGATAACCAGCAGGACCCGTGGAAATTCCATGAACAATGTCATCGTTATGCCGAGCGATCCCGTGAAAATATGCCGTCAACAAAACCTAACCTATGGTAACCAAACCTATCATAACCTAACATATCTTAACCTATCTTAACCTAACCTATTACTGTGCAATCGTCTTGAGCAGGTCCAGCTGGAGACACCGCAGTTCCTTAGCGCCCTGGGACCTACCGTCGACAGCGTCACCATCCCCACGGACTGGAAGGCCCGGCTCGCCAAAATAAGTGAGTCTGCCTCCAAAATTAGAAAATACTTGTGCATAGAAAACAGAATACCAGCTCAATTTCAAAGTAAAATACGTAATCAAAATACGTAAAATTATCAAAATAAGTGAGTCTGTTTTCGCAAATTGTAAAGTGCTAGTGCATAGAAAACTGAATACCAGTTCATAATGAAAATAAAAACACGTTGGTGCATTAAAAACGGAATACATTTGCTAATCTAAGAAAGAGAAAAATTGTGTATTTAAAAATTGAACGTGTTGAGTGATGACATTCTATGTTAGGGCATAGAAAGCGATTGAGCTCTAGCAGGTTATTAAGTGAAATTTTCATGCATTAAAAATTCAACACCGTCGGTGGCTAAAATAAAAAAATAATTCAGTCATGGAGAACTGAAATACCGTTCATGCCTAAAATAAGAAAATGTAAGTGAATAGAGGATTTGAATTATTCTGAAAAGTAAATTAGAAAACGATTTAAAAAGGTGCCATTGAAAAGTAAATTGGTACATTAGTATTCGGGGGAAAAATGCGTACATCTTAGTGAATGTGTGAAAAAAGTGAAAATACAATGAGGAACACCGCCCTGCCCTTTTGGATCTCAGTTCAGCTGGTGGTTGCCGTGTAAGGATTTATTTGCAAAAAAATGGTTTCTCATTTCCCACACATCCAAGTTAAATTGATGATTACACAATCATTTTACCCGAGTGCAACGCGTGATGGCAGCGGTGATTTTGCAAAAATTTAAGACATTTACGCATTTTTCAACTCTCTTATGAGCTTCAACATCGACATACATGTTGCTTTTTGCACGATCCGCAAATAATGCTTTTAATTTAGATAAAATTCCTTTTCGTATCTGCGCCGAGCGCCAGTTCACTGAACAACGTATAAATCTTTTACATAATTTATAATTCGTCTACTTAATGTTTAAACTCGGATGGAAACTAATTCAAACAACCATATTCTGTGATTTGACCCTGACTGCCGTAAAAATTCACCGTTATAAAAGTTAAAATTCATTCAGCTAATTTTACATCAGCTGTGACTGTCGTCTTGGTTGACATGGTGTCGAGATGAAATTGTTTTAGGGGACATCACACACTCCCATGACAAGTGACTTCTAATAGTTATATTCCTTCCTTAATTAACGTGTTTTTTGTAAGATATGGTATTTCACTGATGAGTTATAGATATGAGCTTAATAAGCCGTTTGAAATATATGACCCACTTCAAGAAGGGCTTACAAGAATTACGTTTAGTTGATTTATTCTGGTGCTACGCACGATTTTCACTCTAAGTTCATAAACTGGGATAACTGAGTTCTTTCACGAATTCACATTATATTTCTCTTCAGGTAAGGCTTCATAAATGTCAAGGAATGCCTTCCCTTTTTAATCCTATCATGGAATGATAGTATAGGATAGGACCCTATCATGGCACTTTGCTGACACATTAACCATTATCTTGGAGATAAAAGTGCAAGTTTTCGTCATTTCAACGAGCTTAGAGCAACAGAAGATCGGCCTCGACGTTGTTGCCGTCGAAATCCTGGCAACGCAAAGATTATCCACTAAAGCAAAGATCAAACAAAGCCCTACGTCGTCATTGTGGAAAGTACCAAATAAAATAAATATGAGAGAAAAACTGTACGGAATGGTTCCCCCAAAGGCTTGAATTTGTCAACTTTTCAAGTACAAAAACGTCAGCAACTCACCACCTAAAAAATAAAAACTTGCCAGCACAAGATTCTCTTCAAGTTCTACGAGAGTACGCTCATAGATGACTGTATTTTCAAATGTAATTTTTTATTTTCAAGGCGAAGTTCAACAACTGGATTGACAGAGTGCCGGAAGAATTTCTTACAAAAATTCTAATTTTGCCAAGAGCAGTTTTCTGGTAACACAAGTCCCTTTCTAGCAATTCGACTACAAATTCCAAACATGATAATCGCACATCTGCAAAAAGTGGACATAACTCGTTTCAACGAACAAATTTTCTCTCTTGCCCTTCAGAAATCGAAGGAATACGTAAGAAAACAAACCATTTCAATTTGCAATAGGACGGTGCACCCTCTACCACGTTAAACAGGACAACAGAAGTATCAGTATCATTACTTCATAAATTTGAAGTAATGCACTGTGGCCTCTCATCGTTTGTTCTCTAGCAATTCATTTTTCTGTCCAGTACAAACTGGAGTATGGAGTGTATCCCCTAAAGCAGCCACAGCTGCCCTGAAGTGCTTCCTCGTGTAAATTTTCAGAAAAATACTCCACGACATGTCCAAAAACTCAAGATATGATGGGATTTAGGAAGTTCCTTAGATGGATTTCTGAAATTTCGAAAACGAAAATAGAAACCAAAACTACAACTGCTATGCGTAAATATTTTGTTAAAATTGACAAAGACATGCCTGAGAATTTTTGAATTGGATGAACAGAAACAATAGCTCCACCAACTCACAAGTTGAAATTAAAAGAGAAAAGGAAATATCGTGAAGCGACAACTTTTGCGCAAGCTAAAGTGAAAGTTGGGGGAAAACTGATGAATTGTAACAGCCTTTTTGGGGACGGAAGCTAAAAGAAATTACCGAGAGCGGCAGAAGAGGAGAATTTTCTTTGAAGGATGAAGGGGATCCTGAGTAGAGCTCAGCAAGATAAAGCGACTTTCTTTTTCTCTTGGGAAACCCCGAACAATGGTGCTTTTTTGTGGAAAAAGCCGCGAGTGACTTCGTTGTTGCGCGGCACAGAAAGAAAGATAAAGCGAAAAGAAAAATGTATGCGGCGATGAATTTTTTGGCTAAGCCCGACAAAAAGGATCATGGACCTGTCGGTGGATATCGCACTCTGTCTTACACGCGTGTAAAAAAATTCTGCGTGTTTTTCCGTTCTTCTTAAAAATCTCGATTATGCTTCCCTTGACAGCGATGTAAGCGTTTACTCCATGTCTACACTGTTTACTCCATCTCTACACTGTTTACTCAATCTCTACCCTTTTTACTCCATCTCTACCCTTTTTACTCCATCTCTACCCTTTTTACTCCATCTCTACCCTGTTCATGCGGAGATAGGTTGTGTTACATTGACTGCGTACTTTGTTCGTTTTTGTTTTTCATTTGCATGCTTTACATTTTGTACAAATCTGCTGTTAGCTTTTGTGAATTATTGATGCATATTTGGTTTGCTGTAGTGTTTATTCAATATGCTTTGACACGTTAACTGCGATAGGTTAAACTGAAGTCCTGCAATTTTTTGCCGGCTTTACATTTTGTATTGTATCAAAAGTTATTAAAGATTTATTCGGGTCCCATATATAAGTAGTAGTAGTACTTCTTAAATACGGGATCCGAATAAATCTTTAAAAATTTTTGATACAATGAACGTATTTTTGAAAACACCCTGTCCCGTATTTAAAAAGCACACCGCCTCTATAGAACACATTTGCGCGAGCGTAGCGCAAAACTCCACAACTCTCGCGAACCTGATCCTCAGAAAATATTTCATTGTTGATAATGCTAATGAAGGATAATGTAATATTGATACTGGCACCTTTATCGTGTTACTTCTGTAATTATTAAGCTAGCATGCTGATTAAAACTTTAAAATTGTCACTCTTATAAAATGTGAGCTAATGAACTAATAACGTTAACGTCAACGCGTCACTCTCACAATTATTGTGCTAACATACTGATGATGTCAACATGAACTTTTGACTATTATTAAAGTAATTACGAAAATGTTAGTGTCGCTGTTAATATTTTCATGCTAAAAATGATGAGGTTTCCGTGCCGCGGTTATTTTTACCATATTAAATACTAGTATAGACAGCGTTAACGAGACACAATTACCGGCGCATATATGTAAGAAACTGTGAACATTGGAGACCTGGCCGCGCTGTTGTGTGGTGGGAGCTGCAGCTGCCAGGAGCCGGCTGTGTCTCTCGTTGGGCGTCAATTTGAAGCATTTTTTAAAGCGCTAACTTAATTGAGGCTCCCCGCTCGATTACACTGATTGCAGAGGCATCAGATTATTTTAATTTGCGTCTGATTATCAAATTTTCCATCGGATTATCTCGTGACTGCAGTACCATGGATGGCGAAAAAGATTTTTGATCCAGCCATCAGATTATTAACATTAATTACGGGTGCTTATCTAAAATTACATCTAACTTTCTGGTGACTACAGTACCACGAATGATTAAATTGATTTTTGGTCAATCAAAACGACTGCTTCGTTTAGCACAGGGAAAATGATTTTTTTAGTTCGGTTAAAATCTTTTTGTGACATTGAAACACTTTCACCAATTTGGTAGCAGTACGAATTATTTGGTAGCAGCACGAATTATATTCAATGATTATTGAAAAGCTTAAACTAACTAATAATCTAAATATTCATACCGAATCTTGGCAACCTCTTTTCTTTCCCGAACATCTTTGTGGCTAGCAAAGCTTACACTAACTTTTATTTAGTCTAATAACTTGACGAAGAATCGGTGATCTGCCTAATCAAACATCCATCTTGCCTGATTGTACTAGTTTCACCCTTTACGTTTATGAAAGTAGCCCCAATTATTTCTGAAATTCTTTAACACTTTTATATGTTAGTAAATCTGTGAGTGTGTTTTGTAGTATTATGTTATTGGTAATAAAAATTACACGACACTTTGGTATTATGAATTGATGTATTTGTAGATTGGATGAAATTTTTCATTCACAATGTTAAGGTTATTGGCTCAATTAGATTCGTCTCCGTCGTTAAAATTTAAGAATAATATTATGTGTATCATGTTTTCCTTTCGCCACATTTTAAAACAATACGTTTCTTTCATGAGTTTTGTTCCTCTAGAACTCTTGTTCTGTTGTGGGTGCTTAGAAATTGGATAGAGAAACTCTGAGTTCAAAGTTGTGAGGCTATTTTACGAGGCTACTTATGAGTTAAATCAATCTCTTATGTGATAATCTACGAATAAATCACAAATCTTCAATATTTTGAAAGTTGAAGGATTAAAGTCATAAACTATGAAAATAAAATGCTATTTTCCACCATTAACATAAATGATTAAAACTCTCGTTATAATTGTTCAAATGTTACACATTCCTAATCGCACTTATAGTTTGATGGCGCTTCAGAACATAAAACAGAGTTCAAAAAATGTTGAGTTGCATGAAAGTACTTGATCGTTTACGGAGTAGCTCTTGCTTTTGACCTCACTCCTCGAGGTGAGAAAGTTTTTTTCGTCAGATACCTGAGAAAAAACTGGCAAAACTATGTCTCGTAAAACGCCCGAATAGAAAATGCGCGTTTTTTTTCCAACCGTGAATAATGAAGCAAAATTAGGTGGAAATGCAATCAGATATTTTTTCATTGTTGAAGTTTTGAGGAAAGTTGTGCACAGCAGAAAAAATCTTGGTAAAATAATTTGAATATAACTTAATTTTCCTGGGAATGAAAATGATCAAAAGCTTCAGGTACGATTATTCCCTTTATTTTTCTTGGCTGATTCTGCAGAGGTTGTGAGCAGACTTTTACGAGAAAATTTATGAAGAAACATTTTTTATTTATTCTTTACTAGAAGAAGCAACCATCCAAATAACGTGATTCTGCTCCGAACTTTGAGGGAAAGTTTTACACAACTGCCATTTCATGTATAAATCCAGTTTTTCTAATGTTGTTTGACGCAAGTTTTCCCCCTCGATTAATTGTTAACAGAAAAAGAAATACTTCAATACATATTACGAGAATCGTATTGAATATCACGGGAAAAAGTAATTTTCTATTGAGGATGCGAGAATTTAAAAAATATATTCAGATACACTCCCGCAGTTGCACTCTGACGCCACATCCATCATCCTGGCGATCACCGCCTCTAATTTCTATTAGAGAGACCAGAGCTCAGTAAATGCACGAGTCGTCAATGGAAGGTTGGACGTTCATTAGTAAAGCTAAACAAAACAATTGCCCGAATTAAATCTGTTCTGCTCCACCATTTGCGATCTCTGTCGCAACCAATATTGGCTTGCAAATAATGGGAGGCGATTTTGACCAAAATTATTGAGACTTTTAACCTCCAGGGCGCTGTTATTGGTGAGGTAATTGTCTCACACAAACAAGTTCGCTTACATTTAAACGTTCACAAAACGTTTTTTTAACATGTGAGATGCTCAATGCAGGAGGGGAGCTTTGAGCATTTCAAGAGAAGTAATGATGGCGCGTTTTTGAAAGTCGCCTCATACGTGCCGCGAATGCATGCTACAAAAAAGAAAACGCTCCGGTTTGTGTTTAGTTTCTCTCCTCCACCGCAGCTTATGTTCTCCTCGCAATCATCTTCGGTTATTTTGTGCTCAAAGTTTAACGATGGGGATCTGTGAGGACTCAGTAGTAGAACAAATTTCCAAAGAAACAGAATAAGCATGAATAGTCGCGGGTATTATTACGAAGGGAATAACGTAAGCCTGCATTTTGTGAAGATCTTCCGAGAACTTCATCAGCTCGACTTACACGCTCTCATTTTTATAAATTGGGCTACATTTAGACTTGGAACATGTTCATAAATTGAGCTACTTTAAACCTAGGAATATGTTTATAAATTGAAAAAATTTTAAACCTTCGCGAGAACAAATGAGAAACAAACAGCGGCCACTGAACCCCAAGCTGAGAAATGGAGTTTGGCTCCGTAAAGAATATTGGCGAAAACAAAGCAGCTTTTGCTGAACAAACCAAGGAAGTTTCTTTGAATGCTCAAGGCATTTCTAAAGGATGCGTGGAGCGTGTTCTTGAATGCATAACACAGCGTGATCCTTAACTAATGACCGGGTTTTGTCCGTGCTTCCAAAACGTGTGTACTCTGAATAGGAAATCTTTTCCTCCCAAGAACGCGCCACTTTTACACAAACGGACGCTGAAATTAAGATAATTTTGTTTGCTCAGCGCAGAACAGCTCTATTTATTTAGCTTGAAAAACGCTGTAAGAAAATCTGCGTCGTTCGCATTTGACGTTAATGAGTTCTGTGACTTGAGAAACTCGTAGTTTGTGGTGGAACTTTATAGTATGTTTTTTTTTGACGCCATTAATGAGCTTCGTGACTTTTGAAACTCATGATTTGAATTGAAACTTTATAGTATTTTTTTTTTAAGGTCATTAATGAGCTTCGTGACTTGTGAGACTCGAAATCTATAATGAAACTTTATAGTATTTTTTGTAAGGTCACTAATGAGTTTCGTGACATTTGAAACTCGTAATTTGTCGTGAAACTCAGTAGCGTTAATTTGTGAGGCCATTTTTTCAACACACAATTTCTGTGGGGAGTTTTGACATTATATTTGGAGATTTGTATTAACCCACAATGAGAGTTGTAATGGGAAAATTCAAAACCACTGAGAAATTTTCAGAAGTTGGAGGAATTATTGAGGTATTTGGCGCCTCTGGGGAATACAACTAATGTATTTATGGGAATTAGCGCTCTAGAGGAGAAAGAGGAGAGAATACAATGCCTCGAGATGAACGTCATTTATTTTCTGGAGTCATTTTCATCAATATTTGACTGAAAAAATTCTGTTTCCATACGTATAGAGTATCCGTATAGAGTCCATTGCATATGTTGAAGTAGAATAGATTTAACGCTTCATTACGAATGGTATTTGTTCGGTTTACTGCCAGTTTTGTTTTCAGCACCTCCTATTTTCTTTAACAACTTTTATCATGTTTCTTTAGCTTATTTCCTAATTTACCGTTCCTATACGCAGCGGATCTTATGTGAGAACACTCATGTATAGATTCCCTATTTTTTTAACTCCATGCTAAGGACGTCCTTCTGTTTCTTCGCTTTAAGACACCTTTTTTTGTGGTTAGAGAGACTTTAAACTAACTTATTTGATTGAGTCCATTGCGTTCAGAAATGATGGTCGCAACGTTTCCATCAGTTAATGTGAGCATCGATTCTTAGAGCTCCTTATGTATTTTTCCCCATTTTTAGCTGATTTTAGTGACTTTTCTTATTTATGATCAATATTTGTGTACGAGAGCTGTAAAATAATCAGTATTCGTGTGTGAGAGCTGTAAAATAATCAGTATTCGTGTGTGAGAGCTGCTAAATTATCAGTTTCGTGCATGAGAGCTGTTAAATAATCAGTATTCGTGTGTATGAGCTGTTAAATAATCAGTATTCGTGTGTGAGAGCTGTTAAATAATCAGTATCCGTGTGTGAAAGTTGTTAAATAATCAGTATTCGTGCGTCAGAGCTGTTAAAATCAGTTTTCGTGTGTGACAGTTGTTAAATGATCAGAAATCATGTGTGAGTTTATTTGGACTTCTCCTAAAGCTGCTATGATTATATTTATTTATCTTTCAGTTTGCTTGCTCACGTTTTTACTTGCGTATTACTTGCATCCCTAAAATTAACGTCCAGTTATGTTGTGGTCCTATTTTAAAGTTCAGATTTTATTCCGTTTTTCTTAATTGGTGACATTTCTCACACAAATGAATGTAAGAGAAATGGTTAATTGCCGTTAAAGTTACTCACGCAGTTCTTTTCATCAGCTTATTTGATAATATTCACTACTTTGAAAACGATGACTATATTAAAGTATTTCCTCGCTCGTGCTCGTCTCTAGTGTACTAATCCAGTTGTTCACGTTGTGAATCGCGGTACGTTGGTTCTACCTGCCGTACCCTGAGGACTAGAGTTTCCGAGCACGCTGGGCGAAGTTGCAGAACTGGTCTTCCTCTTGGGTCCCCCCCACTGTCCTCTGTTAGATCTTACGCAGAAGAGTGTAATGTTCTGGTCTCCCTAAACGGCTTTACAATCTTGGCCGGTACCTCTTACAGAACAGATCTGAGCATTCTCGAAACTTTGCATATTTACAAAATGAAGCCTACTCTGAATGACACCCAAAGTGCTTTTCCGCTTCAAGTCGCAAACACATAGTTCAGTTGTTCAGTTTTTCCTTTACCTTTTATTTTTTTACCGTTTTTTTACCGTTGTTGTTCGGGATTTTCAAAGTTTAAATTTTTAGTAATATTCCATCAGTGAATAAATTTTTTCTCTTTTGGTTTTGTTTTACAGAGATTTTGCTGAAGATTTACTGTGAGTCCGAAACGTTCAGTTTTATTTGATCATTTTTAATAAAAATGATTTTACGTGCAGCGATTTTCGCCTTGCTTTTTATTCTCAAGCTTAGAAGCATCACCGCTGGAGTTATTTTCCCTGCATTATATACATAAAGTATTCCCTGCCTCGCCCATTTTTCCCACTCAACACATTCGTGCTCTGTTACTATAGTGGATGCTGCGCAGAGTATGTTGGGACAACATGAGACTGTGAGCTGATAGGTAGAGTGATCGTTGAAATATCTAGGGGTTTAGAATGACAACACTGGCGAAAGAAGGCTCATTTTTCTTGCCTCGGAAAAGGAAGAGTTTTTGTACGTCCTTTTCTCTTATCGCTGACCTAACGATGAATATCCTGTGAAACTAAAAGGAAATGTTCATTAATCGAAAAAATGTGCTAAATGTCAATAACCGCGACACTGCTCTTAAACTAAAGAATTAAAAATATGTTGGACCTTCAAACTCGATAAAATGCAAAAGACACGTTTCATTTTCCTCTAATTACAGGTTAGTCAACAGAACTACTTCTCCCTCTATCGAGCGGTAATCGCTGGTGAAATGTTAAATCTGCATGTCAACAGAACTATTTTGCCCCCCATCAAGAGGTATTCTCCAGTGTAATATTAAATCCGTGTATCAACAGAACAACTTCTCCCTCTATCGAGCGGTAATCTCTGGTGAAATGTTAAATCTGCGTGTCATCAGAACTATTTTGCCCATCATTGGTTGACCAGCTCTCTCCAGCACGCCAGCACTGTGTCGTGCGACTGAGCTCTTTTCTCTTTAAAATATTCCAACGGATCTTGTATACACACCACCGAGCAAGTCTTTTAAATGGCAATCATTTAATCGAGTTAATTTGATGCCGTTATCTTACGATGCTTCGGTGGCGGATCACATAAAATAGAAAGCTTTTTACTTCAACATTCATCGGAGTTTTTAGACACCCTTCCCAATCGAGAAATTTTGATATTGTTGACGGATTAAAAAAATGTCTTTACTTCCATGAAAGGGCAGTTGAAATATGCATTTCTATCAATTTTTAATGAACGAAAGAGAATTAACGTGCTTAATTTTATGCGCAATTCGATTGCTAATTTTGCACCTAATATTATGAATTTTGGTTGGCGGTATCACGACTGAGTCACTACTGAATTTTTTAGTATTTTTTCATTACCAATGTCCCTACCGAGAATTTTTTATAAATAGATGAAGTAAGGAATTGATGCATTTTTTATTGGGCGCTGCTCAAATTTTTATTCATCTACTAACCGAAATTCCTCACAAACACGAACAATTTGGTTTTATTTTCATTCAAAAATACTAATTTAGATAGAGTGTTTGGGTAAGTAGAGGATTTTTGGTGTTATCATGTACCAGATATTAGACTGGGTGTCCCATGAAAAAGTAGAACCCGAAATGAAAATAATACGGTTAAAAAACTTTTAGCTGCATTTTCATTCTGTTTCCACCATATTCCTTGCACAAGGCTTTCCCACAAATGCTGTACATTTCGATGAAATGCCTTCAAACACCGTTCAATTGTAATTAATCGACTCATGATTCTCAGAAATGTGTTTGCGCAGGAAAGTTAAACAATATAATAACACAATTTAACTTTATTTTAAGTTTTAGAAAAATTGGCAATATCATCTGTTCACTGAACCTTGGCATGTGTCTATGACACCAATAACTGACATCAAATCCTTCTTTCTTAATAATCTTATGGCTCACACCCCATAGGAAATTTTTAAAAACTGCATAGTTGCATTAAATCAAGTAATTGAGTGGCTTAAACGGTCCCCAGATCTAACACCGTGTAGTTACTTTCTACGGGAACACTAAAAGACGAAAGTGTATTCTAGTCTCTTTTGAAACATTGAAGAATTGGAAGAAAAATCACTAACGAATTCAATGTACTGAGAAATGATTGACTTTAAGCAAACGAGTTGTTTTATTGATGCGATCAAGAGCTCAAAAATGAGTGGACAGAAATAGACGACGTGTAGAAGGAATTGGAGTTGAAAACATGCTCACAATACTTTTAATAAAATGAGTTACTACATAATAGTTGTGAAGACTTCTTTTCTAAAACTTAGAATAAATTAAACTGAAGAGAGAGCATTTTATTGTTTGGCTTTTCTGCGGAAACATGTTTCTGACAGCCTTCAGAGGAGTAATTACAAGTAAATGTTTTTGAAAATATTTTATTAAAACTTATAGCATTTGTGGAAAAGCGCTCAGAGAAGAATGCGATCGAACCAGAATAAAAATGCATGAAACCATTTTTGAATTATTCTTTTTCTTTTCGAGTTCCGTTTTTCGTGTGACACCCTGAATATGTTACGAAATCATTAAAACAAAATATGCGGCAGTTGAATTCCAGTACTTGAACTTCAAAGCACGCGTCAACTTTCCTCCGAATAAACCTGGGCATCTATATGAGTGTTTTTTAGAAACTTCAGGTGACCTCAAGCGTACAAAGTGTTTTTTTATATTTAGGTATCTGGAATGCAAAAACAGATTTGCAAATGATTTTGACAAGCGGAAATAGAAACAAAATGATACAGAATTGACTTGCACTGAAGCGATTGGAAAAAATACGTGAATTGACTCGCATGCAAGGGAATCATCGATGGATGATTCAGAGCACTGTTCCTAGCACGAGGGTAAAACGACTCTGCACATTAGAGGCTGTCTGTTTTTCCGCTCTAAAAAGTAAGCACCAATCCAGCAATTACCATTCCAGCAAATACCATTCCAGCAAACACCATTCTAGCAAATTTGATTCCAGCAAATACCATTCCAACAAATATCATTCCAGCAAACACCATTCCAGCAAAAATCATTCCAACAAACACTAATTCAGCAAATACCATTCCAGCAAATGCCATTATAGCAATTCAACTCTGGAATTACAACCTTCGCTGCCCACGATGCTTCTCCCAGCTTTCATGCCTTCTTAGCTGTCTCTTCTTTATCTCTTCTCCTGTGTTACATTCTAACTTGATGGTTCTGAGCACACATTCTGCTTAGATTTACATATTTAATGTAAATCATTTCATACTTTATTGTCTTTTCTCTTTGCACTCCTGAGCTCGCCTTTATTGTGACTAGAGAGTCCTAGAGTAACAAACGATATAATAATCTTGCATAGCAATGCCTTTGGTGCGTTCACAAGTTGGTTTGGTGTCCGCTTCTTCCGTCTGTCCGTGACGCTCACGAGGAAGCTGAACGACCGTATCTGTGATACGAGTTTCACCAGTGCACAGGTACAAGAATATTTTAAGCCCGGGTACTGTTAGGATGGATATATTTGTTTGTCAGCCACATCTGGATAATTTATGCAGGGAGAATTTTTGACGGGCCGTGTACACTAGTAATAGGATAATAAACACTAGTACACTAGACTATACAAACGGCAAAATATCGCGTAAAAAACTAGTAATAGTAATAAAAACTGAACACTTATGAAGGAGACGGCGTTTACACAACGATAAAAAATTGCACAGGGGATCTCACAGAAGTGTCTACGTCCCTCTGACATCAACGAGTCAGACACACTTTACATTCACAAAAATATTTCTATAAAATTCTGCAAATTTTCTAGCGTGTGCCAATTATTCCTGTGATACAATTAGGTGATTCTACTTTTAATACATGGAATTATTTTATCGACTGGAAGAGCTTATCCTCGCATAAATATTCTGTAATCCAAAGAATATTTCTCACCATTCAGTGAATACTTCTGTCGATTTCCCTTCTATGAAGCAAATATTTCAATCGACAGCTGTTGCGATGTTAGCAAGTACTCATGGTGACCTCTGTATTGTTCTCGTGTTGGTCTTTGTGTGGCGCTCGTGTTGGCCTCTGTACACAGCACACCACTGTGCTACACGGCACACCACTGCACAGCACACCACTGCACTACACAGCACACCACTGCACTACACAGCACACCACTGCACTACACAGCACACCACTGTACTACACTACACACCACTGCACAGCACACCACTGCACTACACAGCACACCACTGCACTACACAGCACACCACTGCACTACACAGCACAACACTGTGCTA
>JACJUY010004717.1:2717-20898 GCA_014220935.1 Platorchestia sp. MABIK
CCCCCCGTGTATCACCGGTGGCTCATGTCGCAGTTCAAGGGTCAACAAACAACTAACAACTTTACTGCTCGAAAAAACGTTAATTTTTTCTAAGAAGTATGAAGTGTGTAATAGCACGAAGATATTTATCCTCGTATGCTGAAAAATTTTTTAAAAAAGGTTCTGAAATAATTGAAACGCCGTTCATTTACACTGGTACGCAAATTAGAAATGTACCTAGTGGTACACAGACATACAGTATATGTCCCAGTACGAAGTCAACGTGTCAAGCACAGAATGGTACCACCAGCACTCTTTTATGAACGAATTTAGAATCCGGTATCCGGTAGAACAGTTCGAGCATTGAAAACGTCATCGTTCCCATGCCTACGGAATGCTTATCTTTACACTTCTATGCGATTTTCAAGAGCATTATGTAAAATAAAATCGCTAACTCAATCCCAAGCTCACTTTACCTCTCAATTTTCCAATAGCCGAAGAAGGCACTTTAAGCACAGGCCCTCTTGCCTCACGCGAAGTGCATCGACTCTAAGCATGTCCTCTCAGCAGAGACGCTCTTGCCTCGCGAGAAATACAGAGGGAAATGCACCCAGTGATCACACGCTTGAGTACAGAGCAGGGAGGAGACATGTTCAGTGTCCTGACGGCGCGGCTCTTCCTGACTACGTGACATCATTTTGCTGGTTTGATCCGACAAATTGGTCTCCGAGCGATCTCACTTAAGGAAGATCCGGAGGCACTCATGGATCAAAGCAAACCTCCAATTACTCCCACTTGGAGGCATCAGCAGCGATAAAGTGGTGTGTGGCTGCTCTCACCGCCGCTTCAGCTCGTGTGCTACAAAATCGTCTCTCCCTTTCGTTAGGATGGAGATCACATGCGGATAAGTTGAGGAAAATAACCCTGTTATTTGATGAGAACGCTAGAGAATACTCAGAGAATGATATACGGAAAGATGAAAATAATTCCAAGAGGGGAATATACTGAAGAAAATGTGCGATAGAGAGCTATTTCGTTTGAACAAAATAAGAGTGGATGGATATCCGACGCATGCCATAAGTTAAAACTTACAATTGCTCGGGCGACAATAAAATCGATCGGAGAATCAAATCTACATTCGCACAGCAATTGTATTCAAGAATCCTACATTAATGGTCACGTTTTCAAGTGCTTAGCAAAAAATGGTGAGAAAATTTCGTTTAAACAAAGTCCCTTTGATTTAAAATTAACACATCATAAAAAAGGGAGTTTACCATATGGCCAAATATTAACGCATGGTTGAAATTTCCCTAAAAACTAACTAAGGTAGAAAAGTTGGTCATCATCACAACGAATTGTACGGCTTTACGAGTCATTCCAGACTAATTTGTGAACAATAACCTAGTTATTTCTGAAAAAACACATCTTTCCTTCATTTGCTGGTCGCTTTGCAAATACTTGAAAGATTCTTGAGACTGGAACTGCAAAAATAAAAAATATATATCTTGAACTTTCATTGCGGAACAACAGAATTTAATTTAATTTCCAATCATATACACATTCTGGTAAACTCAAATTTAGTTCAGCACTGAACGAATTACCTTCCTCCTCTTAGACAGCACAATCTAAATGTCTTAACAATTTTCTAAATTGCTCAACGAAATCGTGGTTTAAAGCATTTCTCTACCAGCTTATCAAATTTTTCTATGGAATCATTTATCCAGATAAAATCAAACGAGTTGCATTGTTTAAAGTAAATTTAATCAGGTAGAAAAGGAAAATATTCAAATGAAATTAGAACTTCAGAAGAAAACGTTTCGTAGGCGAGGCACTACATCATCAGATCATGTCTTAGAAACGCTTGCAGAATAAATGCGTTTTATTGCCGTAACATTTTAGTCCCTAACGAGTTTTCTATTCTATTGCAACTGCAGCTGAAAACTTTTAACTTGTGAAAAATACGAGATTCCACAGCACTCACCAAACAGCACGCAGGAAAACCATTAAATTTATCATGCGCCCAGAGCTCGAAGAAATTGAAGGCATCTTCCCTATACAGAGTCATGAGTGGAGCTTCTTAATTCAAGACTCGGCCAGTAATATCTAACACTTGTATTCACCTAACTTCGGATTCATTTTTGCCTTCATTTTCGTATTGATCAAAAAGCCGGCCGCGATATAACACACTCCATATTACAAAATATGGCCCTCTTCATAAAATCACGAAATATGTACTCGTGTTACTCAAATCTAACGAGGGTTCCATTTAAATGACTTGGTCGGTGTTTCTAACTTTCATTCACATTTGGCTAGATGGAACGGTGAAATGAAGAGTTGGTGTGTAAATTTTCGAGGAGGAGACGTCAAGTTACAACGGCTCTGCAATTCCGATCCCTAAAAATGACTCCCAACTCTGAAAAAAAACGCCATCTAAGTAAGCCTCTTGATATTCCGCTTTTCTGCTTCTGTTAATGCAATGAGTTATTTTTTATAATGTATTTCAATACCAGTCACAAATTTCCACACCCTTAGCTTTTGAAATTTTAATTCGGCGCGTGACCACTAGTTAAATTCCGAAATATTTCAATCGCATTTCAATCGAATCGTACTCGCTCCTTAGTAATCTGTCGGAATGCGTTAAGTGAACTTCAAAATGAGTTGAAACTTAAAAAACACGTGAAAATTCGATGATCAGATAAACTAAAATCAGGCAAAAATTAAACACGTATGAAACCAATTTGAGACAAAAATTCAATCAACATTTGAAACTTTTGATTTTTCAATCAAAAGTGTTGTGTAAGAAAGTGATCTCGGGTCTCTGCATGAGTGGCTGAGGAATACAAGTGTCAGCATGTCTGCAAATCAAGCATGAGATCGTAATCCCTTCCTTCCAGCATTCATTCATTAATGTGTCAGTGCTACAAAACGACAGCAAATTTAAATTTCAGCCAAGTGCTTAGAATGAATATGATGGAAAGCTAAAACGAAGACGCGGCAAAAGGAGGTCAGAAAAAAGGTCGTCACTATGCCGAGGTGACGAGAGAACCACTAGTCAGCTAGCAAGTAAGAATTAAGTGCCTACGCTCAAAATTATCAGGTGAAAAACACCGTATAGTGATGAAGAAAAACAAAAACAATGCAACCGTATTGAACAACGTCGCGTTGAGATGCAAACTGCAACACTGCGCCGTGTTAAAAACATCTATACTCCTAGTACCTATTCATGACGCCTAAGCTCAGCATCATCTAGTCGAGATATAATCAGCAACACTGCGATGTACTACGTATAGATACTGCAGGTACTGCAGGTTCCTGCACATGAGACCTAAACGTAGCATCATCGTGTCGAGAAAAAGGGAGCAGCTCTGGGTCACCATCAAAATGATGTAAACTCAACATCATCGAGTCAAAATGAAGGGAGCAACACTGGGTCACCATGAAAATAATGCTACAATACAAGTCGCGTAAACTCGACACCATCATGTCGAGACGAAGGAAGCAACACTGAGTCACCATGAAAATAATGCTACAATACAAGTCGCGTTAACTCAACACCATGTCGAGATGAAGACAACGCGTCGAGAGCGGAGCATTGCAGTCGAAAAGCGAACAAAGGCGACGCGGCTGCGCTTTGATGAGGCAACGCTGCTGCAATTACTGACTGTTCATGTGATCAGCAAGCTAAATTAAATTTCCAGGATTCAACAGAATACAATGGAAAAAGGGGTACAAAAAACAATCTCCATCAATGAATTCCATGCGTTCTATGAAGTTATTTGAACGCAATCTCCGTTATAATTGATTGCAGGACAAAAGCGTTTGATATGTGCGAGCTCAAATTCTTTGCCTAATTGATACAAGTCTCGACATTGAATGGGAAATGACGTCAAGTCAACAGCCTTGCAAATGTCCGAGTTCAAATTGAAATATTCAGTGATTAAAATGTTTTGTAACAACAAAAAGACACTATAGGAACATTGCCAGTGGTTTAAATGCTCAACAACAAAGAGGTGCACAAAAGGACAGATTAGAAACACTGAAGAAAAGCTTTTGTTATGCGGGTATAATCAAAATTTAAATTAAAAATAAACTCTATTCTGTCACGAATAACAACACTACATCCGTCAGGAGGGTCAAACGTATAATAAGGAGTAAATGAAACATAAAATTTACCTATCTATAACTACAAACGACGTAAGAAAGAATGGATTAAATTACAGGTTAGTATAAGCTTCCCTAACCGCAACCAAAAAGAACGCATCGAAGATAGGAAGGGGGAAGGCACCAGTTAGTATGGATATTAGATTAGGGAATGCGGAATCTATGCAGAAGGGGCATATAGAAACTGTAAGTTGGGAAAGAAGTTCATGAAACAACTTAAAAGTAGAAGAAAGTAGTAGGTGCTGAAAAACAGGACAGCAGTGAACCGAAAAAGGTGGTCCTTAACATTGCAAAAATAATTTTTTTTCAACAAAAATAAGGCCTACCTAACTCTCAGCTCGGGCCCTCACACATTTTCCCCCTGGGAGTGCTAATTCCCATAGATACAATAGTTGTGTCCCCCTGAGGGGTACGTAAACAAGAAAGGGTATTATCAAGAGTAAGTTTTTAAAACAAAGTCTTTCACCTCATCATTGCACAAAAAATCATCCTGACCTGTATTTCATAACCAGGTTGTTCAGTGCCATCTGAAATCCTTCTATACTGCCTTACACTGGAGCGTACAGCTAGTCATATACGTGCGAACACTGATACAAACAGTGAGCCACAAATTTCAAGAGCTCGCAAGTCTTTCACCGTAATTATTTTCCTAGAAGCTCTCGAACAATTGAACAAAACAGAGTTACTCTCAAAATTATTTTTCTAGCTCAAAAAACAGTGAGTAATAAAATCCAATTTGTGCAATTTCCTGCCCAATCTCTCTCGATTGACGCCACCGAATGACACAAAGCTTCACTTGGTATTCAAAGGACGTCGTAAGTTGTGCAATCCCTGAACGATCCAAAACATTTTTTTTAATTGGGAGTTACATCTTACGCAATGTGCATCTAGAGCCCGTCAACACAAAGCTTCATTTATCTTCCAAAGAATTTCGCCGAGCTGTACAATTTACAGAACCAAAGTGACTAAAGCTTCACATATCTTTGAAGAGTTTCGAGCTGTGCAATTTACAGAACCAAAGTGACTAAAGCTTCATTTATCTTTGAAAGAGTTTCGGACTACGCAATTTACAGAACCAATGTGACTAAAGCTTCATGTATCTTTGAATGAGTTCCGAGCTTTGCAATTTACAAAACCAAATTGACCAAAGCTCCTTTTATCTTTGAAAAAGTTCCGAGCTGCGCAATTTACAGAGCCCAAGTGACGTAAAGCTTCATTCATCTTTGAAGGAAGATTCCTAGCAGCACGATACCAGGCGCTGGACTGACACCGACGGCACGGTGAGAAATACATCAGCGACCGCCGCGAGCCTGAGTATCGGCATTCAAGCGACGGTCTGTGGGCGCATCGGCAAAGACGACTGTGGTGCGGCATGGCCGCGTAAAAGCGAATTATGGAAAGTGGGCACAACTACGCAAATACCGCGGTAAGCCACGCCAACACTGCTATTACAACAACTTTCACCGGCTAAAAACAACTAAAGCCTTATCTGCATGGCTTTAGAGTTAAGGACCAACTTCTCACCATCTAATGTGCCAAAGCAGACTTTGTCGCTAACTTTTGGCGTGTTATCTCGTAAGTTTCGTGCCGGTTTCGCCTGGAATCGCAACACAAAAGCGAGGGTAAATTTTCATTCCACCGTAACGAAAATTTAAAGAAAAATACAGAGGGTGAAGTATAACAAGATACTTATACAAGAAATTAAGATCGAGCGAACAAAAGTTTCTCTTTCCCAGGCAAATACAAATGCTTCCGAACAAAACTTGTTAAGCCGCCGTTCCCACATCGTTCCGAAGTACCGAAGAACAACCAAATCGTATTGCGGTTATTCACGAATGAATTACTCTTTTCTCACAACACTACATGACACAACGGCAAATGAATCTGAATTTTAAAGCAGCGCTTGGCAGAATAATCACAGCACTGTGTAAATGATTTAAAGATCCGGTAATTTTCCAGCATTGAGCGTTGTTGGAGAAGCTTTATAAATGATTATGGCGGCAGGCAATACAGAATTGAAGTAAATGGGAGTGTTTTCAGGTGGCATCTGAACTGCGCAGTACCAGCCACAACTGCAGGAAACTCGGAACACGAAAATAACCCACCTGTCAGCACGATGCGTGCAGCATTGAAGAGCTGAGCTGCAGTGGTCAGCGTGCTGAGGGTGCAGCACGGAATTACCCACCTGTCAGCACGATGTGTGCAGCATCGGAGAGCTGAGCTGCAGCGGTCAGCGTGCTGAGGGTGCGGCAGCGGAAGGCAGCACGGGAGTCGGCAGCGGCGACACTCAGCACGCGCAGCACGCCGCTCCTCGTCACGTGATACTTGCCGTCTGCAGCACGGAAAGTCTCCATTAGCACGAAGCCAAAAATCTCGAATACTTTGAAGTTTTTACGTCAGTTTCATTTCGGGCGAACGTAATACAGAAAAAGAAATACGATTCTGAGGGAAATCACAATGCACTTCAAATATTACCTTATCTGTAGAAACAGTACGATAAAAGTAAGCTAATCTCTTACCTTAACGTCGAGCTTTACACGGAATCAAGCACAAGCGGAATGTTTTACACTACCGGAATTGGAACAGCTCATCTACAACGTACATCTCACTTGAATCTAAATATGCTTCATCAGAGACCGCCGGCTGATAGCATTCAAGACAACTCAAAGCATATCCCCGAATTTTACGTGGGTAAGAAGCATGCGAGTCACAGGCTTCTCCAGTTGCACGAAATATTTACAACAACCTTGAATAGTTAGTTTGCTGTTAAGAAAATTTATACAGACCTTCTGCGCTACTCGTGATGATGCACCACTGCATGTTGAGTGCTTTGCTCCTCTCTTTTTTTGACTGAATTTTAATTAAAGGAGCAACCAAAAGAACTGGCCGCCTGTGCTGTTTGGACTGCCATGGGGGAGTGTTATGGGTGTTTTTGTCATCTGTACAATGGGGATCTTAGCAACCTGATATTAGGCAGTTAAGCATGTGTGGGACTTGACCCTGAATATCACCTTGCAATGTTAGAAAAAAATTCATAAAGAGGTCCCCCAGTCTAGCTTCTTTGCAGGGGCTTTTATAATTTTAGCCGCTCATTGCAGACGGCATATTTCGATAGCAAAATTGTAGATGCACGCCGAAAAAGCTCTGGTTCTTCAAATTTATCAGTTGTATTGTTGTTTAAATGGATTATTAGTATTTACATTTATTGTCAAATAAATTTATTGGTTATATTACTATTTAAATTTATTGTCATGTAAATTTACTTATTACATTACTATTTAAATTTATTATCAGTTAAATTCACTGTTAATTTTATTATTATTGTTGTTTATTTTTTCAATATTTATTTTGTAATTTTACTATTAAAACCAATAGCTTAACAACTGTACATGGATAAAGCCCCCGCTCAGAAAAACATCGTAGAGCCCAACGATCACTAGGCTTTGAAATCCAGTACAAGCCGTGTTTGGAGACCTCGTAGTCGAAAGCAAATTTTTTCAAGATCCATGAAATTGTCACACGTCTCAAGTCACTCATGGCGATTTCAACTTTGGAAACTTGAAAGTAAACAAGATTCGTAATTTAGCTTTAAAACATAAATTCGTCAAATAGTTTCAGCGTTCTGAAGAAAGCACACTTCTTCAAATGCAAAATTTTTTCCCATTCTGAAATTTTACATGTCTAAACGCATTTTTTTCTTAATTTTCGAACATCACTTCTCAATTTTATCTCAATTTTCTGCCATCAGATCAGATTGCTGTTCTGTTTCTCAGGTTCATTTGATCAGCAGCGTGGCGTACTTGAATGTTCTGCATGCCTTACCTCGCCTCTTCCTGCGAATGACATTTTTATGCTCCGTTTCCGCTCAAACTCCTTCCCTGGGCGGTGCTGGAGCTTGCAACATACGTCGAGTGTGTCATGCCGCTGCTCGCTGCTACGATAGACAGGTGATCTTCATCATCCTTTAGAGCCCGGGATTTTCTCTTTACAGTGCCTATCTTAAGCATTCTTTGCGATGTCAGAGCTGGAGAGATAATTAGCTGCTTCAATTTAAACTTTACCCTCTAAGGGGTCCCGCGACATTTAGATGTACATGAT
Source organism: Platorchestia sp. MABIK (assembly GCA_014220935.1). NCBI lineage: Eukaryota > Metazoa > Arthropoda > Malacostraca > Amphipoda > Talitridae > Platorchestia > Platorchestia sp. MABIK. The sequence continues at coordinate 10,956 of JACJUY010004717.1, forward strand.
GAAAATTAACACAGTGCTTGGGCCACGACCCATCGATGGGTCGTGCTTAAGTTCTTCTTGCTGTGAAACGATCTATCGATGGATCGTTTAAAAAATTTTAAGAATTTTTCAAAATTAACGGTATATAATGAATTCAGTTAATGTTGGGTTTTATAAAGTTGTTAAAAACTTTTGGTTTTAAATTTGATTTGAATATTGAACTTCAGTTAAATCCATGGCAATCAACGTGTCAAGATTTCATTGAGAGCAAATGACAGTGGAATAACAGAAGGAAGGATTTACGCTCGGGTAAACAGCCATGGGAAGTAGACGAGCGACTCACAAAGTTGAAATAAAAAAGGCGTAAACAAATTACACGCGATCCACCAAGGGATTATTCACTGAATGAACGTAAAGCATTACGAAAAAAAATAATTGACAGGGTAGAGTTAAGCAGTGACACTAAACTAAAGCCTGATCGTAACCAGGTAAGCAAGTAAAATTGAAAACAGTTAATTTGTTTGTATAATTGGACGTTTTCTTAAATGTATGACGGTGAAGATAAGATGCAAATGAGACAAAAGTTTTAATGTCATTCTATCGTTCACTTTCACATCTTTATTCTTATATTATTTTGTTCGAGACTTCATTCACAATAAAGGCTATCTCAAGACAGTAAAGAGAAGGTACCATTCAGAATGAATTGTTGAAAACGGGGAATCTCTGCACAAGGTGTGTTCTCGTACATGGTACTCTGAACATAAAAACAGCAAGTTAGGATGCAAGTCTAAGAAAACTCAAACGAGAGATAACGAAGAAAGCATGAAAATTGACAAGAGTGAAAAGAGCACGCAAGGTGTAAGTCCCGAAGGCCTATCTATAGCCGATGTAACCTAGCGGACGGCCAGTCCTCATACCTTCCAATAAAAAAACCTAACTAACCTAATGAAACCTATTACCTATCTCATACCCCCTTGAAGGGTCGTTCACATACCTATCATACCAGTCTCCATCAAAAATTACTACTCAGTTTAACGAAAACGAATAAAAAAAATAAAGTTTTAGCTAATTGAAAGCAGCCTGTAATATCAAAGTTATTGGCATCTTCAAGTAATAAAACGTCCCCGCTTATCTGTCTTTTTAACTGGTGACGTAGAACAAAGTTTAGGGAGTAGTTTACGAAATCTGCAAAAGTGAATTTCATTCCTCCGCAGTATTAACAGTTGCAATGTCTTCGTGTTGTGTTCCAATTGAAAGGCTAAGTTGACAATTGTTCATTTGATTTACTTATTTTCCTCTTTTTGTCTTAAGACAGAAATTAAAAATGAAGGACTGATAAAAGAATTAAATACCTTCGAAGTTCCCCAAACTCTGCAGGTTATTTACGTCCAGGTGATCATTTCGCCCCACTTTTCTAAAAGCAAGAGCCTAAGTCGACCATCATTCATGGAATTTCTCATAAAACTCAAGAGTGGCACACGGTTTTCGTTTTTTCTGCGCCAAGGCTAGCCTAGTCGTAGAAAGTGACCGCCGGCCCAAGTTTTCTCAGGCAAAACTAACTCTGCGGTATTTACTCCCCAAGTTCTAATGGAGGCTCGAAGAAACCTTGGAGATTTTGGCGATTATAGCGAATAAAAGAGCACCCGACGAATTTTGCAATTTTAGCCCGACCACAGATTGCAATTCTTGAAATTACCGAGTGATGAACTTTAGTCTGACCTTAATTTGAGTTAAAGAAAAGGTTACAGGAAAAACATAAAAGCATCTAGATGAGGGCCAAAAACGTTTATAAGGAGTTTAGCAAAAGACTTCTATTTTACCTTGAATCATCCTTCTTTAGTCCAGGGAGTTTGAAAATTTGACAGAAGTTTTCAAGTTGTGCCAACGTAAGAAGATTACACATCTGAACGTTTTAAATTCACAAACTTGAGTTGTTTGCTACGATTGCGTCGAGAAATTTAGAATCACCCAACTTTATTTTACGCACAAATTTAGCCCCGAATAATTCTGAGAAATTCCGCTGCGACTCAAATAACTTTTGTTTAAGTGAGCAAACATTTCTGCCCATTTACTCTGCTTGGAATCCAACATGCGGCAGTGTTTTCAGCGTCCCCATTAAACTTGTACTCGAGGATATTATGCCCGCCGCTGCCATAATCATAACTTAGCTTATCAGCCGACAGTTCTGGGCGCTGCTCAGAGCATCGCGGCATAAAATAAGCTGGAAGTGAGGCGGCTCGATTTAGAACTCATCATCAAGATAAACTCGGCAGATTAATAATTTGCCCGCGCTACAACGTCATCACACGAGTTATGATCAATAGAGGGCCGATTATGGACCTATCGCGGAGTTGGGGTGATGGCTCCCTCCAACTCCCCCTACTGTGAGGTCACACCATTGGGGAATCTGAAACAAGCAAATGAGGGAATCCATTGCTGTCGAATTCGTCATGAAGTCGTTAAAACACGGAAAATTTTCAATTTTTACATCCTAACCTAATAACAGAAGCCCCAACTAAGCGAATGATTCAGCGCTGAGTGAAAAAATAAACTCGATCAGAATATTTCCAGTTATTTAGCAAGTTATAGTATTGACTGAAGAAGCATTTCAAATTATGGTCAATATTCCACATAACCTTGAATAACACTACTAACATCAATCTTATTTGAAAGCGAGCCTGACGCAGTCGACAGGATCTAGACTGCATCTATATCACTTGAGAAATCGTTTTCCTTCAAGGTATATAGTAATAGACTAACTTTGTGTAAGTCTCTCTAAAGTTTTCATCAAGGGCCGCTTGTTGTCAGAGACACTTGAGAAAGTCTCACGAAGTGACTGAAGGACGGGCTCTCAGTTAGTTTGAATAAGCCAGCAAGATGCTCACAACTCGCTGTCATTAAAACTCGAGTTTGCGAAAGCAGCGCGTAAGCCATGCGTGATCAATTAGCATTCGAGACTCTCCGGTATCTCGGAGAGATGAGCGTCACATCACCGTCAACACACTTGACACACGACCAAAAATAAAAACTTCTAAAGTTTTTATTCATGTAAGAGAGGAAAGAAGGAGTTTATTGCACACCCACCTGTCTGTGATTGAGTACTAGATTGCGTTGGTGGCAGCGGTCTAATTACTGAAGCTGTTTTCGACATGTTATACCAGTGATATTACTTCTACTGAAGCTATTTTCGGCATGTATTTAAATCCAATATTACTGATGTCAACGGATGACAAAAGCGAAGACGAAGTATTCGTTCACACGCTCAAAAAGTTGAATGAATTTTTCAATTTTTATACGAAAACTAAAAATAAACTTAATTACAGAATGATCCCCGAGTCCCAGGATCATATTACACAAAATGATGAGAAAAAGGCAAGAGCAGGAAATACTTTTGTAGAATGAAGTATTAAATGAAAACCAGATCTCAAGCCTTATACAGTCGAAAATTTGAACTTCGTGAATAAATGATTCACTTAAAAATGCAACGTTTTCAATCGAATATAGGACGCTAATTACAAAATATTGAAACATAACACAAAGATGAAACATTCGCAATTCATCTGAAGGAAATTTAGGACACTCCGTTGCTTTTCTGCACTACAGGCTCCCATGTGGGCTCAGAAATACGCAACCCTACAGCGCAACTGTCTAACGGCAAAAAACCTAAGCTTGGGACTATTTAGACAAGTCCCAGTACAGAAATTTCATTTTACATCAAAGGAATCGAACGACACACAAATTTTATGGCGAGACTCCAAGTTGAAAGTCAAGGCCTCCTACAGTAAAAATATACTATTTTACTCTAACGCATCATAGGTGACAAGTTTTAAGCACTGGATTGGCGTAGTATCTTCATTTCCCTAAGTATGAGTATTCAAGTACGTCTCATTTTCCTTGGTACAGGCCTCTTGAGCTGCCTGTTCATGGGTGAACGATGAGATAGTCTCATTACTTTCACGATCATGTAATAATTTAAAAATTTAGTAGTAACAATTATTATTCCTTAACCAATATTACCCATGCACATTACAGCCGTGACATCAAAAGGCATTCAGACCGAGAGTTCAGGTCAGTTTTAATTTGGCATCGCTGAGTTAACATCGTCTTCACTTGAGGCCTACCTTAGTCACTGCTCCACAGTTCAAGATTTTCCTCGATTTCCCTGCCTCAACCTCAACTCGAACCACCGAGAGCAACTGAGTGCACATCATCATAGCTCTCTGATATCAATGAAAACCAGTAGATTGAGTGTTTCTTTCAGTTCTGGCGCTCCGGAAGAGCCACGTTGAGTCCTCAACACGAAGAAGTGAAAGGAAAAGCATTGCGAGCTCCCACTTGTGACCATCACTCGATCGAGCTTAACTTGTAGCAACCACCACTCGAGCTAAACTTGTAGTAACCACCACTCGAGCTAAACTTGTAGCAACCACCACTCGAGCTAAACTTGTAGCAACCACCACTCGAGCTAAACTTGTAGCAACCACCACTCGAGCTAAACTTGTAGCAACCACCACTCGAGCTCGAGCTACACTGAAAAAAGCAAAGAGAAGAAATCATGTTGTATGGACAGTACAAAACGGGGAATCTATGCACAACGTGTCTTCCAACACAGGTTACCCTGGGCATAAAACAACAATTTAAGAACGAAGAAAAAAAGAAATTACAATCAAGAGATAACGAAATCATGAAAAAAGAAAGAAGTAAAGTGGGCTCGAAAGATAGAATTCCCAAAGCCCTGTCAATAGCTGCCGTCGACTCATCAGTATCCCCCTGGGGACACCAATCCTCTCAGCATAAGATAGACAAACCTACCCAGTGTAACTTTTTTGCCGCCTGCATGCATGTTTTTTTCGCCGCCTATGCGATTTAATCGCTTAAATCGCTCGGGCGGCGAAATGCATGCATGCAGTTGGCGAAAAAGTTGCACTGGGTAACTACTTAACCCGGCGGCTTCTCCCGTGCCTCTCGAGGAGAAGATAAAAAGAAGTTTATGAAACGAGATAAAATTTCAAGAAGGAAGTTCTACGGGATGAAAAACAGTCAGCAGACAACCGGAAAAAGCGAGTCCATCACAAAACTAAAACGAAACTATTTTATTTCAACCAAGCAAGGCTTACTTAACATTCAGCTCGCGACTTCCCATCTTGCGGATGGGACCGCTAATTCTCATAAATAGAGTAGTTTCATCCCTTGAGGAGCAGGTAATTCCCAAGAAACTAGTCACTATTATAAAAGTAGCCGCGTCCGTCCGTCCGTCCCTCCGTCCGTGTGACCCCCTCTTGATTATGGTCTCCACAATACGCAGTCGGCTTATTTTTAGAATAGAAATTTTATATGGAGTTTTCTCTGTTGAAATTCATCATGTCGCTTTGATATTTTTAATTGATAATGCAAAAAGAAATATTTTAAATTCGTTCGACCAGTAACCTGGCCACCACTGGGTATAAGGCCCAAGATTTTGGAACTTGAGTTATTGTTTTCGAAATTGTGATGTTCTTGAAAAGCTTTGAAGAGATAATAGACGACATTTCAGAATAAAATTCCGGCAAAAGAGGCCACCACAGATAGAAATGTGTCCAACCGCAAAAGAGAAGTAGCAAGACTTCGACAGCAAGAAAAACATCGAAGACGATCGGATGAACGACGCGAAATGCCAAGACGAAGCAATGTTGCTCGCCAACGAAAAGCCAGAGCTGAATTGACCCTTGACCGGCGTTTGGAAATTCTACGGAATAATGCAGAGTAACACAGAGTAGCTAAAGAGAGCTTAACACATGAAAGAAGCGAGGAAATTCTTCGTCATGACGCTGGACAACATTGAGTGGCACGAGATAATTCAACTCAAGAGAGAAAGGGTGAAATTCTTCAGACTAATGCCGAACAGCATCGACTTGCACAAGCGAATTTAACTCAAGAAAGAAGGGATGAAATTCTTCAGATTAATGCCGACCAGCACGTGTGCACTAGTTAAATGTAATAATCGGCATAATTTAAACCCAAGGTCACGTGACGTTCACAATAGTTCAGAATAAATTCACAATTAATGATTTTCTACTTAGGTATATTTTTACAACTTTGCACTGGTTCAATGTTCCTGCAGTTGTAGGACGAATTTGAAATTAAGTAGAAATGGACGAAAATGTGAAGTGTTGATAACCGTATTTCGTGTATCAAGCCTTCAATAATTAAACGAAAAGTTAGGAGGCACTTGGAGCTTCACAAAGTATCGTAGTTACGGTCAACTGTCTTTTTAGGAATCTCGTTGCCAAATTAACCATCGTTAGACATGAACAGAAAATTAACAGTTAGCTTACGATACGTTACGACAACTAGGACTATATTTGATAGGTTAGATTTAGCTAGATAGGGTTTGGTTAAGATTTGTGTGGAATTTTAGGTTGATTAAAGCAAAGGAAAATTATACTGTGGACATTATCAAGGGTTCAGCTAGCAAGTCATCAACATGCATGGTCGCATTCCAATTTCACCGCTATGATCACGCAGGTAATTTTCCACAAGAAAGCCGTTGGACAGAGTGCAGTAAACTAACCCAACCATAGCGTTGTACAGCTTTTCGAAAATTTTCGAATCTGGCGCTCCACCGCTCTACCAAATGTTCAGTAATTTGCCTAGTACGCAAAACATGGATCACAAACTCAAAATATAAAACCAGTCGTGATCAAACCTCATGGTCAGTCTCCAAATGTGTGCCTCCGTGTGTGTGAATTGACTTAGTGTGGTTTAATTACCAGTTAGGTTCAGGGCCTCAAGCCTGGTAGAGTTAATTTTCAGTTATCACAGTCACTGCCACATCAAACTGTCATTGTCTGATAGAAGCAACTCGATATACGTACACCTAACACAACCCGTGAGTTAATTTCCGTTACATTATAACGACAAAAATAACGCAAAGCTCGTTGTCAAGGTTATGGACGATATTTCAACACATCAGGGTTGCATTACTCCTTGGTTCCTTTAAGTGCTCAAATTAGAGTCTTCAACCCCTCTTGACACTTCCAAACGACACAGGATGTCGCAAGAAACGCCATTTGCACGAGTTGAATAATAATTAAGAAACAAAGATACTGAAATCCCGTTCTTTGAGCAAATAAGGGTCCCACCTAAGTAACAGGCTAAATGTCGAGTCTTATAGATACCACCGGTCACATCCACATAAGATTGAATTTAGAATAAGTCCGAAGAAAGGGCAAGCAAGACAATAAATTAGAGAGATTAGATGTTAGTTTAAGCCTCCTTAACCGCAACAAAGATGTTCTAAAGAGAGGAAAGAAGAAGACACCATTTAGTATGGAGAGAAGGGAACGCAGAATTTGTGCACAAGGTGCAAGGTGCATGAGCAAGACGTTATACGGCCTTGCTAGCTAGAAGTAGAATTCGATTAGCAGTAAAACAGAATACGGCTATTTTGGGACACCCTCACACATGTATTAATCAGCACAACATATTTTCTCGTCCACGGCGACAATTAACAGCGAGCAGCCCTGTACACGTGCAGTGATACTAAACAACCGAGACAGTGAAACATTTCCAGTGTGCAAGATTACTCTCGAATCTCATTGTGCCTGATTGGCTCAGTGTATAAGATAACACTCAAATTTCAGTGTGCACGATTGCACCCAAGCCTCAGTGTGCACGACTGCACCCAAGTCTTGATCGGTGTGATGACACCGAAGTCTTAGAAAGCATTTCGAGCCCTAGCCCGGATCCAGTCGGGCAGACAAGAAGGAGCACGAGAGCATCTCTCCTCTCCCCCGCGCCCGTGATGCTGCAACAAGCGGGCCTGGCTTTGCACAGCGGAGCAGTCTGTTGTTTCCCTAGAGGCCCTCTGCCAATATCAAGAGCCACATTTCCTCTTGTTGAGCGCCCATACAGGACGGATCCCTCACAATACACGATAAAGACACTCACTACAGGGGATAGAAATGCACGAAGAATGTCGGCAGCAATTTGCTCGCAGAGCCCCAAGACAAAAGGTGGAATCCAGCGTTTGCTTTTCGGCCATCTCAGATTAGCTAGAAATGTTTTTCGGCCGCCTGCAGGGATTTGAGTATTTCTCCATGGAGTTCTATTTCTATTTATTGATGAGCGTTTCCCATATCTGAACCAGACTGAGCTAAAGCTAGAAAGATGAGCCAACATAAAATCGTTCTCAGACCGCTAAAATATAATAATCGTTTTTTTTTACGCTGGCGAAGATTAACGTTTTTACACGTTATGATAGTTCATCCAAACAATTACAATGGCGAACTAAATTTTAAGTTACTTTGAGCCTCCTTGACAGCAGTATAGAGAGGGCGTCCTTTAGAGAGGAAGAATGAACGTAACACTTATTATGAAATTAAAAGAAATGGAAATCTATGCTCAAGGTATGCTCTCACACATTGCGTATAGTCTCAGCAAGATCAAAACAGGTTAATGAAACAAGATAAAAATAGAAGAAAATAATAGGTGCTGAAAAAACATAGCAGTGAACCGAAAAAAGATTACCCACAACAAAACAAGAATCCTTTCCTATTTCTACAGAAGGAAAGCCTCCCTAACCTTAAGCTCGGGACCTCACCCTGAACAGAACAAATAGCAACACTTTGAGAACCGCAAAATTGTGTGAATTAGCTCCACAAATTGAAGAGGATACGTAGAACTACCGTGAAAGCAATGCGTCGGCCCTCCAACACCTGAAGAGGAATGTAGAGCCACTCCAAAAGTAACACAACAGAGCGCTGACACTCCAACTTATCTCCAAGTTGCAATCCTGTGAGCCAAGCGCAGTTGTCGTACATCCGGGCAGCCAAGAATCCAGCAGCTTTTTGTTTTGCTCCGAGAGTTAAAAATTGTGAAGAGTTGCTAAACAAAAGCCCTCTCTTTGTGAGTGTTCCACGAGCAAAAAAGTGGAACATCTCGTCGAGCGCTGAATTATTCTTCCAGAAAATTTGCTCTCCGCTTCACTTTTTCGAGTGCGTTTCATTAGCCGCGAGATCCTTCGCGCGTACTTCATTTAGCTATTTTCCGGCGGCCTGCGCAGCTGTAATATATGCAGACAACACCACGCCTGATTATTTGAGAGCCACGGCCCGGATATGACGACGGCGATCAACGTGGATTAATTATGACGAAAAAAAATCAGTCGTGTAGAAAGAGCATTTTTTGATGAATAAACGTTACGCGTTCTTGTGCACGAACGTCTTTTCTGGTAGGGGAAGCTGTGAGGAATATAAATTTCAGAATTCTAATTTGCCAGAGCGATCGCTCGGAAAGAATTTTCGTTTTTTGTTTTCCCTTCACTTTAAAGACACCTGCAAGCAATCGTCTATCATCTTCAATCCTGCTCTAGCGACAAACTTTTCTCGTTTACGAGGTTCTAACATACTACCACAAAAGCTAAATTTACTGTTTCGTAAAAACTTTTCCAACGCATTGTTTTAATTCGCGTAAACAAAAACCATTGCCCGAATGGGATGCACGTCGACTCTCTCTTCCTCTCTTAATTCAGCACTCATAGAAATTGATGAGTTTAATTGATTCAAATTATAAAGAGTTTCATGCCTGAAGCACTCACGAGGACCTTTCGACAGGGTGGTATTGAGGTTAAATAAATTATACAATCTATTAGTGTGTCATGCTACCAAGTTCTCATTTTAATATTCATTCTCTTTCAAGTTTCTGAAAATACTCTTCTTGATTGACTGCGCACCGCAATAAATGAATAAATCTACATAAATAACACCGAAACATTTTCTCACAATTTGTCGAGACTAGGACTCCAATAGAATGAATCGTAAAGACAAAATTCAACTTTGTGATTTGCTAGGAGAACCGACTGAAGTCAGTAAATTCCCTAAGCGTAGGAAGCAACTGGAATAAAAAATACTGACTGGCAATAAACATAAATACGTAAATGGCATCACAGACGCGCAGAATGAAGAACACTGTACTCTGAAATAGA
>JACJUY010004717.1:21022-32660 GCA_014220935.1 Platorchestia sp. MABIK
ATATTCGGATAAAATTAATTAGTTCACAGGTAACTAGTGCAATGGATTGCAGGTAGTCTCTGGGTGTCATTCTTTTATCAATAGCGCGCTTGAATAAAAATGAATTAATTTCCAATTTAAATTAACGAAGCGGTTAATCTTTTACTTGAAACAAAGACTGAATTCAGAAGAGAGTCCTCTTCCAACATGATATTCAATTCTGTTAAAATGCCATTTTGGGTTATTTAGTCCTTCATATTAAACATATGTAAGAAATTTCGAGCATAGCTGAATGGAGAAACCTTTGAAGGTCGAAATACTGTAGATCTGCAACAACCAACCATTGTTAAAATTCAATTAATCAAGCTCAAAAAACAATTTTTTTTTCAGAATTTATCACAGCATTCACCACTCAAACACACCAAGAACAAATGACATCCAGAAAATGTACGTTTCGACGCCAAAAAAATGGTCGAAAAATCTGAGAAAAGATCAATTTAGTTTTTGCTTAATTTCATCTGCATATACATGTACGTATGAAAAACTTGCTCAAGTCTTTCTGTTAGTTCACCTGAGTGTGTCACAATTCATGACTTATCCCGTTGAACTGAACCGATGAAGAAAAGAGCACCGTCATGCATGCAAAACTCGGCAGAAAAACGTTCCGCTACAGAAGAGCGTTACAAATTAGACAAAAGCAATGTCACAGTATGGTGCTTTCCCAGTTGAAGGTTAACGTCGTGTTCGTAGAGGCTCACGCAGATAGCCTCAGAATTATAGGGCCAGGCAGTGGCACATTTGGATTGCCTTTAGAAAGAAGAGGCCGCACGCAACGATCACTGCTGTTAATGAAAAAACCCTGTTTGAATCAATGCTTCCTAGACCACATAGAATCACCCGAAAAGTTGTGGTTTTAGAGTGACGAGTGTCACATTGCACTATTTTAACAAGGTGGACGAGATTAAGAGCGACGTAACGAGATGTTTTTTGCAGCTGCGAGAAGTTCTAAAACATCACTGTGTAATTTGTTCTGATTATTCAATCAAAATTAATCCTAGGTCATTACTGCACAGGAACACTACCATCTCATGGAACTTAATTAATGGTACCGTAGACACCACACAATGGTCAGCAATTATTCTCAGTAAAATTGATTGGCGAAAATCGTCCATTATTGTACTTCAGGCTTTGGAATCTGTACTATGTCATAACCAAATAATGCTAATGATGTAGCTACGTTAAAGGGAATGGGGGTGTTGGTTTCGATCGATCGATGCAAGTCCATGCATTAAAACTGTCGCCTTTAGGATACTGCAAGAATTTCTTGCTGCTCAAGCATCCATAATGGCCCAGTGATATTTCTGAGTAAATTCCACATTTGAGAGAGTGAGTGCACTTAGAAGATAAACACGATAAATGTTATGCAGGAAGTTTCGAGTTTTTAGTTCGTTCAATGACATCTTACGGTTCTCAAGTGTTTTAACTTCTTGTAAAATGACATTTTATCTTCCTTAAATGTTTTTTGCTTTTTCATGTTGTACGTTATGTTTGAAGTTTTTCGCAATCTTTCAAACACAACACACGAGGTATGGCGACAGAGGAATGGACTCACGATACCAAGTGGCTCCATTCCTTTACAGAGCCCTGAAATTCATCCGGTTATGCAAGCGTTAAAAAAATGTCACGGCATTACATGCAACCGCAGAGAAAATATAACCTTAAACGCCATAAAATTGAAAACCTGTTCTTAAGCGATTGTATGCTTCTCGAAACGACCGATGTCATGATCGAGTGAAAAATAAATTGGTACAAATGCAACACATGGTTGGATACCTATTATCAAAGTTTTAAACTCCTAACCCATAGCAAACGCGATCTCAAGAGAACGAAAAACAGGGACCATTCAGTGTGGATTGTAGGGAAAAAGGAATCTATGTACAAGGTGTGTCGCTACACAGGATACCCTGCACATAAAAATAAATTAGAAAGGAAGAGGAAAAAAGTAGAAAAGAAAGCGAAGTACGCATGGAAACTTATTAAAGAAGTAGAGTAAGCACGAAAAATAGAAGTCCCGAAAGCATATCCATACCTGAGAGAACTTAGCGGTATCCCCCTGAGGGCGCCAGTCCGCATAGCGTGGGATAGACAAATATAACCACTTCTTATAGCCAATTATATGCCCTTTGAGGAGCTCTCTCTCAGAATGCCAACAAAATTATCCCATCTGTAAACTCCAAAAGTACTCGCTTTTAAATTTCGCTGAACTTTGTAGGTCAGAAAGAATTTAGGCGTTACGGGAAATACCTATACTGAAATATCCTGAATAGCTTTATTAGCACGATCAAATTTCTCCTTCCTCTTCATGAGCACGAGAATGGCTTTCGACGACACGGGCTACTAACCAGCCAACCATTGGCATGAAGTAAACACGTCAGCATTTGCTTGAAATTCGCCAAGGTTTTTACTGAGACCTCAGCGGTTCCGCAAGTTCAATTTGACGACATTTTGTTGTCAATGCACTCGCCCTTGCCCCTGTTTTTTAAATCAATGAGAACTCGGTCTTTGTGTTGCACAGGTACGCAATTCACTAGATTAATTAGCCTTGATTAACGGGTCCGAATCTGAATTGCGTGGCAAAGTAGCGCAAGACACGTCACGTTCCGCAGAAATTCAAGTGAAGGCTACGGGTTGAACTTCAACTTTATTTCCAACTGCCCGCAAAAACACAGATTACAAAAATAGAGAAAAAAGTTAGATTATACGCCAATTTATAATTACACACTAGTTGAAAATTACACACTAGTTGAAAATTACTCACTAGTTGAAAATTACTCACTAGTTGAAAATTACACACTAGTTGAAAATTACACACTAGTTGAAAATTACGCGTTAGTGTAAAATTATACACTAGCATAAAATTATACGCTAGCTTAAAATTAAACGCTAGCTTAAAATTATACGCGAGTTTAAAATTATGCGCGAGTTTAAAATTATGCGCGAGTTTAAAATTGTGCGCTAGTTTAAAAATAATTAGATAATACGCTACTCCATAACCACATGAAATGCGCTCGTAAATGAAGAAAAAATATTAAAACAAGGAATTAAAGGAACTGAAAATATAAGAATACAAGGCGTGCAGCCACGCAGGATTCATTAAGCCTAGAAACAGAAAAATTAAAATAAGTTCACAAAACAAGATACAAACTGAAAATAGTTAGATCATGCCTTCATTAAACTTTCAGTTAGTATTTATTAACATTGATTTATATTAGACGATTTGTTAGTTTAAGCCTCCCTAATCGCTAAAAAAAAAAGCGTTCCAAAGAGAGGAAGGAGGACGCCATCATTTAGTATGAAGTTAAAGGAACGCGGAATCTATGCAGAAAGGTCATAGGAACAACAAGTTAAGAAAGAAGGCTATGAAACAAAATCAAAGTTGAAAAAGAAAGTAGCAGGTGCTGAAAAACAGGACAGCAGTGAAGCAAAAAATGGTAGTCCTTCACATAGCAAAAACATCTAATTTGAACAAAAAGAAGGCCTACCTAACTCTCAGCTAGGGCCCTCTCACATTCTCTCCCTGGGAGAGCTAATTTTCATAGATACGAAAACTGTATCCCCCCGAGGAGACCTGAAGGCATTATTTTTATAATTATGAAATAAGAAAGTTTTAGCCTCTCTTAACCACGACAAAGATGTTCCAAGAGAGGAAGGAGAAGGCACCATTTAGTATGGAGTTGAAAGAACGTGGAATCTATGCACAAGGTACACAGACACGGTAAGCTAAGAAAGAAGTTCATGAAACAAGGAAAAGTTGAAGAAGAAGAAAGCAGTAGGTGCTGAAAAACAGGACAGCAGTGAACCGAAAAAAGATGGTCCGTAACAAAACAAAACCTATTCTACTTCAACATGAAGGAAGCCTACCTAACGTTTAGCTCGGACCCTCACATAGTCCCTCTTGGAGTGCCATTCCCATAGATACAAAAGTTGTATCCCATTGAGGGGAGACCTGAAGGCAGTAACAGATACTATAGAAGAGAAAACACAGTGAATCGAGTAAAGAAAGTCCGTTTCAAAACACAGAAAACGCATTCTACAGCATTAAAAAGAAAGCATCAGAATAGACAACTTTGTTTTAAGCCTCCCTCATCCCAACAAAAGTGTTCCAAGGAGAGGAAGGTCACATTTGGTATAAGGTTCAGGGAAAGGAAAATCGTAGCCCACACAAGATCTCGTGCGAATAGAAGCGGTAAGCTAAAAAAATTGTTGAAAGAAGATAAAAGTAGGAAGAGAAATCCAGAGGTGCTACAAAAAGGACAGCAGTGAACTTGAAAAAGATGTTCCGAAACAAAATAAAAACCCTGTTCTATTTCAACAAAAAGATGGCGCCCACCTCACCTTCAGCTAGGGGCCTCACATCTTCCTCCTGGAAACTCCTATTCCCATAGATACAGTAAATTCACCCTCCTCATGGAAAAAGGGGGGGGGTACTAATCCTTCAGCTTGGGACCTTTCATCTTCCCCCCCCGGTAGCGTAAACTCCTGTAAAACAATAGTCGGATCAAATTTTACCATTATAATAGCTTTAAGAACAATCTTCTTGATGTATCGCTTGTGTTAAATGAATAGTTTAAATGGACAAATAGAAATTATTTTCACACTGCAGGGACACACTTCGTCGGGTTTTTACCCGGTTATGTCGGTGGTTACATATAACACGTTTCTTGCGGCGGGTTGACACGTTGACTACGGAGTGCGACAAATGTATACCACTTATAGGTAAGTTGTTCATATATGAACCAATGCAAATGTATAAAATTTCCAACCATTTTGCGACCTCTTTTTTATGGAATTTTATCATACGATAAAATGAGCACTTATATTTTGTACATTCCTTCCAAAGAATGGAAACTTATTCGAGCAGGTAAGTCAATTTTAACAGTCTGTTTTTTACAACCTAACCAAATCAGCTTTACAACCCGCGCAACCGTAGTCAACGTGTTAAGCTGAAGTTCATTCTAGACTCAAACTGAAGTTTTAGTGCTCAACTCTGAAAATGTCTTTTATATAACACATTGACAGCGGTGGGTTAAACAAAAGTTTAATATTCAACTCATATTTAAGGTCAATTGTAGTCAGCAATTCTGAAAGAAGCGAACATTTACTGGACCGTGTCTAAATTTAGTTTTGATTTAGTATTGATAAAAATTGAATGTGTGACTACAGAACGATCAGAAGCATTGTGAAAACTCCCTCCGTGTACGCCGGCGGCTCACGTCGCGGTCAAAGTGTTTAATGGATCCTGCTTTCATTTGGTTCTGATCAAACATTCATAAAAGTTACGATTGTGACCACGGGTTCTTCATACTGCAGTGCGTGAAAGCACGCTGGGACCTACACATAGGTCGCCATTCCCAAGGTGAGGACGTACACCTCACCAAGGTAATCTAAAAAACAATATACGTCGGGGCCTCTAAAGAATACAAGCATCGCATGAAGGGCGTTAAATTCAAAGTTTCTTCTTTTTACCAGATTCACAATTTTGTGTCAGATTTCACTAAGCAAATATTACATTTTAGACAGAGAGAAAGAGAGTAAGCCCAGCTTTACGTGTGTAAGGCACAGACAGATATCTCTTTTGAGGGATATTTTTAACGGAATAAATCAATAAAACTATCAGTGTTGGAATTTTGGACTAAAATATACCTTAATTAACGAACACTTATTCGCATATTAGTATAATACGATGTCATTAACCAAAAATGAGTGATTGATAGAAGACGCACTGTCAAAAATGGAGTAGATGAGCTATTAAAAGATTGAGTCTTCAGGAATAGTTCCAAGAACTGAAACGAATTAGGTAGCAAAATATATTACCCAAGTTTTGTTTCACACATTTTCTATTTGTAAGTGAGGCGAAAGGTGCATCATTGGCACTCTAAAGAAACGTTTGACTCAATTCTCCCTATTTATTATTTGGGTAGGTGACGCCAACAGTTTGTGCCAGCTGAGGCGCTCGAATTTCCCAAGAAATTCCTAACACAATCAAAAAATGAGGTCTCGAAGGAACAGGACTTCTTTGATCTTCTTCTTCTTTGTTACTACGTAACAAAATCACTTCTTTGATCTTGAAAAAACAAAAAAAACACTGAAAAATCGAAGCCCCAGCAATCACCAGCTTTCATTACTGAATTTCCTGAGTCAAAAGCGGAGGATAATTACCAACAAAATCAACAATGATTAAAGAACTTTCCTAATAAGGTACAACGGAAAGCCAGAAGCAATGCTGTACAAATCCATAGCTGACATACGGCGCAGCGACAACAATGAAAGTAACTCGGGTGTGTGGCGGGCCATTTGCTGGCCGGAAAGATGCCCTGCGGCGTTTCATGCTCAGTGAGCCACGGAAAATTGGTATCATAGATACCAACAAACTGCCAAGGCTAGTCTGCCAAAAAGAATCCGTCTGGTGAAGCCGCAGTTTTCTTTTTTGTACAAATGCTACAGAGCAACGCAGCCGATTAACGAAATTTGTGGATAATCGGAGATATGATTTGGAAAAAAATAATTGAGGATGTATCCATTAACTATTTTTCTTAGTTAAAATAGCATTTTAGAATATCTTACTTATTCCTTACACTTTATTTTCACATTCCACGGTAGGACAAAAAATATAAATTAACAAGGTGCATTTTTAGGATGGGTATGGTCACCATTTGTTAACCAAAATGGCGGAGAACTGGGTTGACGCGTTCTTATTAAGGTATATTTAGGGGTTATTTCTTTTTCCTGATGAGGGAAAGAGGTGTAACGTGCTTAATTTATGTAATTAATGAGGCATATTTAGTTGAGATTATTTTTTCAGTGCTCTCGTCTGGGGTCGCTGAAAATTAGCCCAGTCTATTTTGACTACAGAGAAGAGGGATCTTTTCCAGATGAGCCCCGCTTCCAACGCAACACAGAAGTTCACCCACTTGTAACTTTCAAAATTATGCACCAATCGACTTCACCTTTTAAAATCTGAAACTAAAAATTAAAACATTTTGTGTGAAAGTAATTTGAAGTCAATAGGTGCATTATTTCGAAAGTTACGAGTGGGTGAACTTTTGTGCAGCATTGGTCGCGGGGCGTATCTGGAAAAGATCCGTAAAGAGTTTGGTCGCTAGATTACGACTGAAGCGAAAGTAAATAGACCAAATGGTTACGGATCGCTACAAACCCTGAAGCGTATGATAGTTCTCTTCATAATTCTGTAGCATTTGGGAACGTGGCACTACGTAGCAATTTAGTAACCTAGCACTACGTAGCAATTTGGTAACGTAGCACTACGTAGCAATTTGGTAACCTAGCACTACGTAGCAATTTGGTAACCTAGCACTACGTAGCAATTTGGTAACCTAGCACCACGTAGCAGTTCGGTAATGTTGCACTACGTAGCAATTTGGTACCCAGCACCACGTAGCAATTTGGTACCCAGCACTACGTAGCAATTTGGTAACCTAGCACTACGTATCAATTCGGTTATGTTGCACTACGTGCTAGATAAACCAGATAAACGACGTGTTAGATAAACCTCGTCGTTGTCTCGTAACATGTCGCTAAATTAAGCAATTGGCTTTGTTATCGCCTTAGGTTTATATTTGCACTCACAAAAACAATAAGATGAACGATTTTTGATCCGAGTAAAATTCAAGCACTGCAATTTCCTAAAAATTTCAATCGAATTTTACCAAACTGAACCAACACACAGCATCCACCTCACATAATCGTCCCGGTTCGTGAGCAGCAAGCTCTACAGCGACATCGAGAACGTAAATGACGACGTTCTTCAAAAAAAAACAGTCAACTAATATCAAATTTTCAATCGAAATTTTATGTTTGGGTAGAGCAGAGGTTCACAACCTCAGTAAGTACCCCATTCATCATATCTGTTACCCCATTAGTCATTCAAATAAATAATTTTGTGTTGCCAGATACTTTACGTTTAGGAATACAAGATATCAAGATTAGGTGTACAGGTATCACGAATACAAGTCGTAGGCTGCAAACATTTCTCCAGGTTTCCATTACCCCAAGCTCCACTAGTGGGGTAAAATACCCACAGGCTGGGAATCTCTGCAGGATCGAGAAAAACAACAAAGTGAACTGAGCGCGTAGAAAAACTGCTGTGCAGCTACACAGAAATAGGTCATAAAGCCACAGCCGCGGCGAATGCAGCAATAAACACAAGAGCATTATGGTGCATAAACAGCTGTATTGAACACATACGATGGCTATGGACGCTCCGAAACTTGCCAATGTTATTGGGGCTCGAAAAAACGCTGACGTGGGCTTACCCGCACATTGTTCTCGGGTGCATGTACTGTAAGATTAGATATTACATAGTTTAGGCCTTCCTAACCAGGACAAAGGCGTTCCAAAGATAGGAAAGAGGAAGACATTTTTTAGCATTTAAAGAAACGCAAATCTACGCACAAGGGGCATAGAAATTGGAAGTTGAGAAAGAAATTGATTAAATAAAATGAAAATTGAAGAAGAAAGTAATGAGTGCTGAAAACAGGACAGCATTGAACCGAAAAAAAGCTCGTTAGAAAACAAAAAACTATTCTATTTCAACAAAAGGAATCCTTACCTAACCTTTAGATCGGGACCTCACATATTCCTCTGAAAGTGCTGATTCGCATTGATATAAAAGATGCATCCTAAATGAGAAGAGATGATGAAGAGGCTTTGTTATCAAACTGATTTGATTTTGAAGAAAGAACTTGGTGATTTTGGCTAAAAAATGTCAACTTTGCAACTCTGCGTTTGACATGAACAACATCAACTAGAGTAGTTAGACGAATGTGCGCTTTTATCTTAAATTATAAGTCTGCGGTAATTTCCGATAGCAAAGAGAAAGAGAACAGAAGTATCAGGAATTTTTGTGCAATCGTCAGACTTCGAACTCGCCTAATTCACATTTAAAGCAGTAAGCGAACGCGACGTTCCCTCACAACCAACCACAGGGATTCTATAGTGGGCGATGCAGGCGGTGAGTCAGGAACTGTTACCAGAGGTTGAATTTACTGAAACTTCAAAACTCGCTGTGATCTTTACAGACGATAACACAAGACCTTAATTCGCTACATTTCCGCAATCACAATTCCACATAAAATCCAAGCTTGGTAGGAGTTGAAATTTATTCCCTACTTGGAACAAAATTAATTTGAAAGTAAAAGCTGAGGAAATTTCAACTCATACTACCAAATTTTATGCTTTTTGCTATCCAGTTTTTACTTTAGTTTTGTTCCGCCGTAAGCTCACCGGCCCCCAGCAAGCAAGCCTGGCTCGAGCACTCGGCTATAGGCTGCAGCGAGACAACTTTTTTATCTGACAATAGCGGAATAATTTTTGAAGTATTCAATAAAATAGGTAAAGTTAATGTACGCAGTAAAATTGGTAAAATTAATTGATGCAGTAAAAGGGGTAAATTAATGTTCGCAGTAAAATGGGTAAAATGAATGTATGAAGTAAAATTGGTAAAATTAATGTATGAGGTGGAATAGGTAAGATTAATGTGTGAAGTTAAAATAGGTAAAATTAATGTATGAAATAAAAATATGTAAAATTAAGGTATGAAGTGAAATATGTGATGGATAATGTGGGTTGGTCCTTGTTCGGATGTCACCTCTTGATAATGTCTCTGTCTTAGAATACCTGAGGGTAGTCAGCTGATCGATGAAAGGCCGTATTTTCTGAGGTTGGTTATTCCGTTGGAATTTTCCTGAGGTTCAGGGATAGGAGAGAACGTCAGATTTGCTGACTGATGAAGCCGTAGCTTCTGAGGCTGATATATTCCGTTGGAATCTTCCTGGTATTCAGGGATATGAGAGAAGTCAGGTTTGCTGACCTTGATATATTAGGTTGAGGTTAGTCAACAGTTTTTCGTTGCTGCGATTAACTTACAACAATTTTTAGAATTTCAGGTGGCTGCGTGGCGAAGTATCGAAATTTTTGCAATATAAGTCAAGCGAAAAATTGATTGAGCTAACAAGCTATGAGCTAACAAGCTAAGTTTCTTGAAATTTGGAAGATCGTGACAGAAGTCCGATTCGCAAGTATCTATGATACGTGAGCTCAGTTTATTCTAGTGGAGCATTATTTTCCCTCCGTAGTACAGAGGCACCAGTCGACCTATCTTGGTGATGGCTTAACAATAGGTAAAATTCATGAGAGAAGGAAAATAGATTAAATAAATGTTTGAAATAAAATAGGTAAAATTAATGTATGAAGTAAAATAGTTAAAATTACTGTTTTCAGTAAAATAAGTAAGATTAATCTAAGCATCAGCAAAATTACGTACATGAACGTTTAGTCTGAGGAGACTAAAAAAGATGAAAAAGATGACTCGAGAAATAAAACTTTCTAGCGAGGAGCAATGACGAAATGTTTTTTCCACTAGACAATTGGGTCGCTATTTTCTAAAGACGTACTACTCAACCGGCGAAAGATCTTTCAGTTTTCTCATTCTTAAGATACCGCTGCACAGCATAATAATTTCACAATTTATCGATAATTCGTGCGTATTATATCCTGTTATTGCGTTCCAACATCATAGAAGCGCACGATATGCGCGACATCGCTACAGATGCAGGAATAGCTCACATGCAAGGAACCGAGCCCTGAACACGCGTTCGATGTCTCGCGTCTGTAGCCACTTCAGCAAAATCAGATATGAAATTTAAATTCAAAAATTAAACAAATACTGTACATAGTCACTGATTAACACGTTTACTGCGATTGCGCGGGTTGTAAAATTAATTTGGTTAGGCTGTAAAAAACAGACTAGCAAAATCTACTTACCTGTTCGAATAAGATTCCATCCTTAATAAGAAATGTACAAAATATTAATGCTCAATAACATTTTCATCGTATGATAAAATCACATTTTAATAACAACTGCGATAACAAACGCTTGAAAGAAGATGAGGCTAACGTACGAAGTGTCTTACTCGAAATAAAACAGCCTTGCTTCTAATTGCATTTTTGCTGTATACAGGAAGCAATATATTCCGCAGACCAAAAGAAGCAGCACAATATGGTTGCCGCCTTGTCTGCAATTGCTCAAGGCTGCGGCCGCAGGTGATACACAAGAACGGCGAGCGAAAATTTCCGGATCAAGTATTCGAATTTCAAGGCGAGTGCAACCCTGAACAAAGCTTCGACAGCTTTACGCTCGTATTTGAATGCCTAGAGGAAATGCTCAAATAAAACTGCAGCAGAAACTTTTATACCAAAATTGAACTCCGCTATTAGAGAATTAGCATTCCGCTCACAAGTGAAGTGAAATGAATGAAGAGATAAAGAAAACACTTGTACAGCATTCGAATTATGATGTCCGCCCAAGAATCCTATTGAAGTCGAGCTTCAAAATTAAGAAAATTAGATGCTACAAAGGCATGTAGGCCATTGCAAATGCTTACATGGAAAACAAAGAATCTTAGAGGTTTATGACTACATTACCCACTCTAACTTCTTCGCTGCATGCATGCATGCATGTTTTTCGCCGCCCCACTAATTGAATCGCTAAGGCTGCGAAAAAAATGCATTCTTCGGCGAAAAAGTTAGACTGGGTAGCAAACGACTATTATTAAAGCATGTTCTTCATTAAAGTAACTGA
>JACJUY010004717.1:39689-64085 GCA_014220935.1 Platorchestia sp. MABIK
CTGAAAAAGGAAATTAAAACTCGGTTGGTTTTTTTTTGTGGGACATACGGTATTTGTAAAATTTTAGCTTTTGTGTTTATTTGTGTGAACTTTATGAGAATAAGCCGTCGTGAAAACTAACTTTATTCAAGCAGCCCTACCAGCATGAATAATCTTCGGCTAACTCCTGAGGTATTTTACTCGCTCGCTTTGGCCTTGTCAAGTCTTCAATAATTTTATCGTTGATTTCACACTGTTACTTTATACAAGCTGGAACAACGCCTCAGACATTTCCAGGTTAGTTGGTTTACATCTCCTGGCCTCATCAGCACGTCACTGAAGAGGTTAGTCAGCCCAATATGGTTCGATTGAAAATTTTTCACGATTGGTTCAATGGATTATTTTCACGATTCATTTCGTTTATTGTCGTATATTTCATGTTTTTCTCAGTCCATCAGCTATCTAGATAATTGCAATGGAATTGTTGATGTACCCTGAACCAGCAGCTGACTATATTTCATGTCATAAAATATGGCACGTTTGTACCGAGGTGAGTACAACTCGCAGGATAAAAATCCCTGCCACTAATGCAGAGTAAGCAGCGAATCTGCTCACGCGAGCCGAAAAAGACAATTGGGAATTTTACTTCTCAAAATTCTTAAAATTGGCTTATTTCAGATCACAATTCTCATATCTGGTTTTCTATTATCCAAAATTTTCGAATTTGTGTATTCCCTGCACAAATTTTCAAATTTGGCTCTTTGTTGTCTAGAATTCTCAAATTTGGCTTTTCTGCCTCAGAAATTTACAGATTATGATTTTTTACATCTAGAATTTTCAAATTCGGCTTTTTTCAAGAACAAATTTTCAAATTATCAATTTTTTAAATAAAATTCAGCCATCATGAGCCCTCAGCATCTAGCAACTCATCAGGGTTAAAGAATTTAAGTGTTCTACTTGGCAAAATATTATACAAAAATTAATTTGAACATTTTGCTCAAAAAAGACGGCTAACTGGCAACTCTGATTTGAGCTGCGAAAACAAGTCGTGGTCAATTCTGAACCGGTTAATGTGCAATTGGGAATTAAATGTTCTAATATTCTAATTGCAAATTTCTAAATGTACGGCATTCTTTTTGACGGAAGTTTCTAGAAAAGTTAATTTTATCACAAGCAGAATCTCTCGATTCATCAAAACGAGTGTCACGTGGAACGTTTTAGACGTTTTATGTGGGCTCATGGGCAAAAATGATGCATCAATACACGAGTATTACCTATCGCATCAGTACACGAGTTACAATACACCTATTTTACGCAACGCCTGATCTTCATGCATGTTAAATTTAACATCAGCACTGAAAAGTAATAAAGAACAATGCATATGTAAACGTCCATTNTTTTCATTTTAAATAAGGTATAATCCCCCATTATTGAAAAACTGTCCGTCAGTTAACGAAATTAAAAATATTTGAAAAGCTTCTAGCAATATCACAATTTTCGAAATCAAGTTCCCAGGCTGAAAATGCAATCGAGAATAGAACCATTATCTCTAACATTCACCGCCTGAAATAAACCCCAAAATAAGTCAGTTCCACATTCATATCGCAAGACCTGCAGTAAATTGGAAGTGTAGGTAGATATCAAGGGCTTCATTCCCCTTTCATGGCATCGGCCGCTAAATCCAGCCATGCTCTCACAGCTCCTGCGCTGGCAACATTTCGTTAGAGACGCCTCCACTCATCCACAGATCAGACAGGGATCAAGGCGCGCTTTTACAGAGCTTCGACCTCTCCAGACGCAGGCGTCATGTGTCACTGGATCCTGACAATTTTATATAAAAAATAATTTCATAAAATTATTTACCACAAGCGATACAACAGATATTTTCTCAAGTCTAGTACAATGCTTACATTTCAGTATAGCTGTAAGGCATCGCGGTCCGCGAAGAAGTTAGATTAGATTATTAGTTAGTTTAAGCCTCCCTATCCTCAACAAATTCGATCCAAAGAGAGGAAGAAGGAAGACACCATTTAGTATGAAGTCAAGGAAGCGCGGAATCTATGCAGAAAGGGCATAGAAACAGTAAGTTAAGAAAGAAGTTCATGAAACAAGATCAAAGTTGAAGAAGAAAGTAGTAGGTGCTGAAAAACAGGACAGCAGTGAACCGAAAAAAAGTGATCCTTAACATAAGAAAAACAATTAATTTCAACAAAAAGAAGGTCTACTTAACTCTCAGCTCGGGCCCTAGCATCTTTCCTCCACGTAGAAGTGCACAAAAAAAATTGCACTAATAATTAGCTACCACTAGAAATTAGCTACGTTTAGTCTGAAGCATTTGCCATTAAGGTCATTTTTCAATCATCGCTATTTCGGCAATTTTTTTGGGCAATGCCATTTTGGCCAATTGACGATACTTCATTTTTAACAGCACAGAAACGTTCAAGAAATAAATTTTCAAGAAGAATTCAAGAGTTTTACGCATCAGTGATTGATGCTGCTTATAACGTTTCACACTAACCACTGATGGAAAAATAATGTCAGAATCAATGAACAGTAATTCTCAATGAAAGAAAAAATTCACTAATTAACTAATAAAAAATTATCAGGAAAAGTGTGACTCGACTCGGGACTGGGAGCGGCAACATCACATCCGCTGTAACGCAGGGAGCGTTTCGCATGGGCTCAGCCACGCTCAAAGCGGCGAAGAGAGACTATCACGGCACGTCGATATTATGACGATGGAAACAATGAAATAATGCTACACGTGATGCAGTTGCGAGTAGCATGTCCTCATGGAGCATCCCACGATTCAGCAGTTCCAGCTATACGCCCTACCAATAAATAATGACAAGCAACGGCCCCCGAGCTTCAGAGTTACTAGCGACGTCGCTGTGGCCCTTTCTGCTTTGAGCTTTGCATTGCATACTTAAGCCTCTTAAGATACGACTTGTTTTGCTACAGAGCCCAGGAACACATGGATGATCGAGTGCTCAAACGGAAAGTCGGCTGGCGATTCATGTTGGTTGCTGTTTGGCCAACTGATTTGTTTCTCGATTTAGGAGCGCTGACTAGCGCCAAGAAAGAGAACGTTAAATGGTAGCAGAACAATTGATGATGACCTCGAGTGAGGTACAATATTTTTTCTGGCACGGGATAGAATACGGAACAAACTTAGATGCATAAAAATCCAAGGAACCGTGTTTTCACTTCTAGAGTGCAATAATAAAGCACAGTTAGTTGAAATGAAGAAATTCTAATTTCCTTGTGCTTGGTTTACATACAATTGATGTTTTGAACAAGGAGGAGAACTCAAATAGAGGTAATTTTTTTTCAAAATTAATAATTGTGCGACACCGTCTGCTTGACTGCCATCATATGCGGACCGCAAGCCCGTGGCTATCGAGACGAAATTTAAAAAAAATGCTCAAAACTGGATAATTTTAGGAGGAAACGATTTGAAGAAGAAGTAATTTAATTATTTCTACCCAGCGCACACGTGCAAGACTAGTACAATAACTGAACAAAATAACAACTCGGCACCTTCATTTGTGACCTGAAAACAGTCAAGTTTCATCAGTAAGTGGCGACATCGGATGATCACGAGTCGAAGCAGGTCTACGCGCCTAGCAATGAGCCGCAGCCACTAGAGACAATTTTGACTGTTCGAACACGACTTGCGAAGTTTGAAAATCATTGATTTTAGCAGTTCCATGCATAAGAATTAGCGACGCAAAATGAGAAGCAGGAAAATAAACACCGAGTTAAAAAATATTTGGGCGATGTTGCTAACCAAGTGAAACTGAAAGCCGGTATTTGAGAAATCTCAGTGAAGTAAATTAAAATCAACATCAAATTTCGAAATCATTAGTAAAATTCATTAGTTTTTCGTTCTAATAACATTGGGTAGTGCAGTCAAAATTAGAGTTAGAAGCGTCAAAATTATATGTAAAACTACAGTAATATATACTGCCTTGCAAAAAAGTTCACATGGTTTGAAAGATTCATAACAATCAATAGATTCCTCAAGCTATAGATCAAATTACAGACATTCTACCACACAATCTACCTGACAATAGTTCTATAAAGTGTACAGTAATTTCACCCACATATGACTTCAACGACATTTAACGACATATTTCATATCAATCCCTTAGGAGGCATAACATAGGCAATAAGTTTGATTTAGCTAGGTTTGGGTATGCTATGCTGTGGGGACTGGTGCCCCCCAGGGGAGAGATACTGTTCGGTTACCTCAGCTATAGAGACGCCTTCGGGAGTTGTATCTTTCGTGCGCACTTTATTTTATTAAGTTTTCATGACTTCTTCGATATCTTTTCTGTCTTTTTTTCATCTTCCTCCCTAACTAACCATTTCTAGGAGTGTCCTGTGTCAGAAAACACCTTGTGCATATATTCCCTGTTTCCCTTAGCAATCATAAATGATCCCTTATCTTTTCTCTGTGGAATCATCCTTGTAGTGCAAACGGAGCCGTAAGCTAACTTTTAAACTGTCGTATACTATTTAATGTCGAAGAAATATACATATCAAGCCTCCAGCACAACCTAACAGTATGATCTTCAAGCTCATCGCATAAATTTTAATCAGGCCCGAAAATTGTTATTGCCTGTCCTTGAATTTAAATAAACCGTGTAGCCCCGGAAACTAACATTGACCATCAAATTTTGGTTAACTGGATTGAACCATTGTCGTTCTAATCCACGCCGTCACAATTTGAAAAGCAAACATCCACAGAAGAGTGGACTCGCATTAAGGGCTCCCTAACATTCTAATGATTTTTTATAAATACAAAGAGCTCACATCCCAGTCTATCCAAGCAAAACACAAGTATTGTAGAATTTTTCTATGGGAAGCACAAGCATTGCAGGAATTATCTATAGGTGCATTGTGGGTACGATGAACGATAAATCTATTCCTTGATAAGCTTCTCCCCCTAATTTAATTTCCTCATCGCAGTGAAACTGGCAGCTTGCCTCTTCGGTACAGCAGTCCCTCTTCCCAGTTTAAAAGTACTGACTTATCATAATTTTTCAACACAAAAATGATAATTTCAGAGATGCTGCATAAAAATGTTGGTGGAATGAGTGTAATGCAACAGTTTACTATTTTTGCCTGGTAATGTATTTCCTTTTCATGCAAATATTTCATTCCGATACCCACGATAACTTCGCCAAAAATAGACATTAAAGTAAAGACTTGCATATTTAGCCCGCACTAGAGCAGGTACTTAATTTAAGCGGCAGATGTCCCGTCAACGGATTTATGGTGCTAACAAAACTAAATCAGCAGCAAATTCAAGGAAAATATACAAGACACAACACTTGAGAAAATACGAGATTCCCTACATTCTACGAACAAGCCAAATTCAAACTTGAACTATTTGCCTTGTGCTAGAGTATTTCTAGGCAAGGGTTAGAAAGTAGTACAAGCCAAACATGAAATTGAAAAAAATGCTCTAAAATCGTTAAATTTTTCCGAGTTTTTACACCGATCGTTTGAATATGTCGTCAAAAAAGCTATGAACAAATTTCACGAGTAAATCTGTTCGTCAAATCAAATGCAAGCGCTCATCTTTACCGTGAAAATAATACGGAATATATCACACGAAATATTGGAAATTCCAAATTTGACATCAGTCTCTGCAGAAAGCGAGGCCGAGCATTCTTGCTTCTTTCATGTGGAAAAATAATTGGAATTCAAGAAAAAATTCATGAATGAGACCGTTAAAACTATTGTAACATAAAAAGCAAAGTTATTCTCTACACCCATTTGACAATGGTGTCTTCTACGGTAAGCTTAAGCCTTCAGCAAATAGAGCATAGTGATCCTCCAATGTAACACTGGCAAATACATAGAGCGAACTGCACCGTTTCCTGTAGCTCAGCCGCTATAAGAATTAAATAGACTTTCTCGCGATTATGCAGTCTCTGCTGCATAAATCACCAGGACTAGAGCTGATAAAACTTTATCTGTAATTATGTCCGTAAGACCAGGAACTTACAGAAGTCCATATAAACGTTCTCACGGCGCTCCTGGGCTGCGAAGTTGCTTCATTTCCTAGACTGGATTTTTTTATTCCCTTTGTGTGCGCTCGCGGTCGAAAAGAAGGGATTTAGTTTCAAGTTGAAGCTTTAATTCAATAGCCGCAATTGTTTTTCAAGTGAAGTGCTCAAACGCTGTCCTTTTTACATCCGGGTCCTTCATTTTCGTGTTAGGAGAACTTTCGAACGAATCAAATCTAAATCCATGAATTCCAGCTCAAAAACCTAAATTTTTCGTCATTATGTAGAGTTCAGGTACCCAGCGCACAGGGTGGCAGCAGGGACACACAAACCATCTAATCAAGCAAGCGAGAAGTCAAGTAAACAACGAACTGCTTATTAATATGTTGAGTTTTCATTTTTTGAAAGCGAACGGCAGGAGCCAGATAAAAAAAAATCGCTTAGGTAAGAGAGGTTCACCATCACCTCGACAAAACAAAAATCTACTAAATATTCGTTGTTTGAGCTTTTCATGTAACCCCCCAAAAAGTTCTTGTATTCTACGGATATTAATGTCCATAATTAACTATGTTTAAACAAAATACTTTTTGCCATGTCAACAAATCCAGATTAGTCATGTTTGATAAATTAATTCAAGCCTCCAGACGCAAAATGAAAATGTTATAAAGAAAAGAAAGAGGAAGGCCTTATTTAATGTGAAATTCAAGGAACGGTGAATTTACGCACAATGCGCGTTCCCACAAAAGATACCCTGATCATAGAAACAGCAAGTTAGGAAAGAAAATTTTGAATCAGGATAAAAGTTAAAGAAGAAAGTATTAAGTTTTGAAGCACAGGACAGCTGTGAACCGAAAAAAGATGAGCGACAACAAAAGAAAAACCTATTCTATTGAAGCAAAAAGAGAGCCTACCTAACCTGAAGCCTGGATCTTCACACCTTACCTCTGGGAGCGCTTTCTCCCATTGGAAGAATATGGTTATATTTTCCAGAGGGGAAGAAGGACTTATCAATCAACAAGAGAATTCCCATTTTCTGGAAGCAACTGAAAGCAGCCAAATTAAGTAATTGTTGACGCACGTAAGTTCACGATCACATCAACGAACCAGAAATCTACTAATGAGCCCCTATTTTAGCTTTTTCAAATGAGGGAAAATAGTTCATTTACTCTACGGACATTACTTCCAGTATTTAACTAACAACGTGTAAATGAAATATTTTTTGCGAGTTTACACATTGATCAGAATTGATTGAAATAAGAAACGTTTCGGAGGATCATTTTCATTTTTTCTTCCAGAAGTATGAGAATAAGTTGATTAGACCCAAGCTATCGACACGAATGTGTTCCAGCCTCTGATAGGAGGAGATGCTTGTTTTACTTGGAAGCATGTAGGCAAACGACGCATCTAACCAGAAAATTAAGTATATAGATCATTTTATCGACATTTATTGAGTAGATGAGGCAGCTTTTGAAAGACATCAAAATGCCTATCAACTTTATGCCACTCCTTGATGCTATAAAATGTTTCAACTAATTGGCGTAAATTTTCTATTTTTTCTACTTTTTCAATTTTTGCAACAACGTTACGTTGATTAAACTAAATGATTTAAAATCAAATGAAAGATCAACATTTGCACCAGAAATTTTTTCCCACAGCACATCATTTGCATGTTCCGAGACACGCGCATTGAAGTTACGGCTGCGTCATAACGACGTCATTGTCAAGTTCGTACTAACAGATGTATGCTGAGTATTGACATACAGACACAGACCAACACTCACTCGAAATCAAGATGTTACTCCCACTGATTCTATGGTGTGCAGTGAGTGAATGCGTCGTATTTGATGGGCGGCTCATCATGAGCATACCATATACCAAAACCTTGCCGTATTAGACTAGCGCAGGAGTTCCCCATCTGGGTTATATTTGCTTACCTGAAGAGGTACATTTAGTGTTAATAAGAAAATAAGAATATGTTGAAATGTTATTTACTTCCAAATATTTATGCACATATAACAATGGAATAGTGAAATATATATTTCACTATGTCATCTAATAGTGAAATAATTTTCAATCTAAAATGAACAGTAAAATCTGAAATACGTATTTTTTCAAATAGGGGTATATGCCCATCTTTAGAAATACTGAAGAGGTATTAGAAAGGTTGGGAATCCCCTAGACTAGCAGGATTTGAAGTCAGTGAAAGGAAATTCTTTTTGACTGCTAGCACTCGGTACACAAAGTTGAGTGCTGGGATTGAGACCGGTGATGATTGTCACCTTTGGTGATGATTGTCACCTTTCGTGATGATTGTCACCTTTCGTGATGATTGTCACCTTTCGTGATGATTGTCACCTTTCGTGATGATTGTCACCTTTCGTGATGATTGTCANTGGTGATGATTGTCACCTTTAGTGATGATTGTCACCTTTAGTGATGAATGTCACATTTAGCGATGATTGTCACATTTAGCGATGATTGTCACATTTAGCGATGATTGTCACATTTAGTGATGATTGTCACATTTATTTGAAAGATATGCCAAATAGAGAAAACAATCAAAATAAAATAAAACTTTAAATCCTGTTCTTTTCAATGAAACCTACATCAGCCTTCAAGTACCAGTATCTTACAAACTACAGTGTTTTAAAATCAGCTACTTTTTTAGCGGCTACCCTGTACACACATCCGCGTCTAGGAACATGAAAATAATGTAAATAAAGCAAAACGTATTTCTGGCTTTCCAACTTGGGCAACAACTCGATCATTCATTTGATTTTTACCTAGGAGACGGAGCTGTAAAAAACTCAATTCACAGTCCTTCTCAATAGTTTAAAATTAGTGAAATCTACGCTTCTTCGCTGTAAGCTCAAGCAAGTTGGATACGATGCTTAGCTACATAAATCCAAATGAGGTTCGCATCTTCTCCCAAGAGCAGCTAGAGCACACTCATCCAGGTGCCTAGTATGGATGCAACTTAGTTGTTTTAAGGTTTCCTCTGAGAAGTCAAAATGGAAAAATCTAGAGCAAAACCAATTTTGCCTTCTCAATTTGCATCTGTATAAAAAATTACCCACAACCAAATTGTATCAAAGACGGTAAATTCTAGAACATTAAGCGCTTTTGTCTCCCCAAATTTGATAAGATGTTAGTTTAAGCCTCCCTAACCGATAAAAAAGTGTTTCGAAGAGAGGAAGGAGGAAGACACCATTGGGTATGGAGATGATGAAACGAGGAATCTTTACAGAATAGAAACAACACAGAAACAGTAAGTTGAGAAAAAAGTTTACGAAACAAGATAAAATATGAAGAACTAAGTTGTAGGTGCTCACAAACAGAACAGAGAACCGAGAAAGGGATCCTTAACGTAACAAAAAAAAAACTTTTTATTTCAGCAAAAAGAAGATCAATCTAACTCTCAGCTCGAACCCTCTCACAATTTCTCTTTGGGAGCGCAAATTCCTACAGATACAATAGTTGTGTCCCCCTGAGGGGTTTTGCCTTCCCAAATGAAAGAGTTCTTGTGTCCGCATAAAAAATAATCCACGGTCAGTCACCACGTGACATTTGAGAAATGTTAACCAGTATACCAATTTAAGTTCCTTTTTAGGGACGGTAATTCAAAGTGCGGCCGTACGTCCACTCATTCCACAAATACAGTTTGAAAAATATTTAATTGTCGCCTGATTGAAGTATGAAATTAACTAAAAGTTCAAAATCACTATTTTGTCTTTAACATGAAGAGATGATTTGAAAATTTTTATCTGCTCTGCGGATCATTTTTTTTCTTCATACACTTGACAATTTAAATATCGAGCTTCAAACAAAACAAATGATTGGACCATTACGTTACTTCGCTTGTGATGACGACGTCAATTTCGGATTCAAAGTAAATATATTTTGACTGTTTAAAAGACATTAAACAACTTTGGATAGAAAGCAAAATATTCTTTATGTGTGAAGAACATCAAATTAACACTCCATTGGTGCACTCGGACTCGCTAAGACCCCATCATGATAAACTGAAGCAACTGAAAATTTTTGCATCACTATAGACACCGCTGAAATCCCCAGAAAACATTATTTTTAAAGAGCTTCAAAAAGCAAATCAAACTTCCTGTTAACGAAGACATCAGCGCAGAGACAACAAGCGAATAACCTGCACGAAGTGATTCTACCACAATTGCTTGGAAATATGAAGAGTTCCTAAACGAAAGATTAGATTATTAGTTAGTTGAAGCCTCCCTATCCTCAACAAATGAGATCCAAAAAGAAGAAGGAAGAGGGCACCATTTAGTATGGAGTTGAGGGAACGTGGAATCTATGCAGAAAGGGCATAGAAACAGAAAGATGGGAAAGAAATCATCAAACAAGATCAAAGTTGGAGAAGAAAGTTGTAGGTGTTGAAAAAACAGGACAGCAGTGAACCGAAAAAAAATTGGTCCGTAACAAAACAAAGACCTTGTTATTTTAACAAAAAGAAAACCTACCTAATCTTTAGCTCGGGTCCTCACATTTTCCCCCTGGGAGCGCTAATTCCCATAGATACAATGGTTGTATCCCTCTGAGGGGCCTAAACGAAAGATTTTTCATCATGTATTTTTAAAGCTTATAATTCTCTAGAGACAAAATGAACGCACTGTTACTATGCGACATTTTTGCTAATTTACTTGCTTAAGCTTTTTGTTCGTCTGGATTATTTTCCACCGCTAATCTCTCCCGTGATTTTCCTAGCTAATTTACTTTACAATCATCTTGGGGGCTGGATTAATTTTTTAATTTATTCAGCTGGATTATTTTCTATCGCTAACCTCTCCCCTGATTTCCTTGGCTTATTTGCTTTATAATCATCTTCAGGGTTCATCTGAGCAAATCTTTCGAGCAAACATTCTTAGCAAATAACCTGACCATATATTCTCGGTTAATCATCCTAATAAAAGTTAATTGAGAAAATAATGCACGATATATGGTGCAGCGCGCAAAATGTTCGCAACCGTTGACTCGAGCACTCACATATTTAAGAAAAATGCTCTCATGAACGAAAAAGTCTACATAAAATTTCCTGCAAAAACGTGCAAAAAATTGCATCCGATGATCCACTTTAATAGAGGACAAGCGTTTCAGGAAAATGCCTTGAAGCTTGCAATTTACGTTCGTTCGAAATGAGTACAGCTCTAAATGGGATTTCGGAACACAAAATTGTTAATACTTTTTGTCGGCTTATATTGTTTTCGTGCTTCTATTTCCCCAGGTGGACAGGATTACGATCTTCCTTGCACCGGTCAATTTAAATTTCAAGAGAAATTAAAAACCCTTTCACGAGTCGAAAATTTGTTAATTCGAAGCATGATGCAGTCGCAGGCCTACATTGCAACAGTAGATCATTGATGTCGAGAAAAATATCACACACCAAAAACCCGTATTTTTCTTCCGAATGCACCTTCAATCCGATTAGGTCAAATGAAAGATTTTTCATCAAAAGCCGTGCAGTCGCTGCACAGGAAAAGAAGCAGAGAGCTTCACTTCAAAAGACCTTGCAGGCCTCCCTCATAAAGAGAGAGGAAACGACACGTTGAACATTTTATGCTAGGTCAGATTCTTTAAATGCCTCCTTTGAAAACAAGCCAAAAAAAGCTGCACCTAACTCTAAAAATAACAGGGCGTACCAAAATTTTATAAGGCAGCTTCCAACTTGGATCGCGATAAGATCAAGTATAATGAGAAAAATACACTATGGAAATAAACCAAAACTTGAAAATTAAAAAAACCACGAACGAATCTCAATATATAATTCATTACTAATTAAAAAAACAATTTTACAAGTTTATGAATGCTGAGATATTCTTCTATATAAATGGAATGAAAGAAGCTGGATTTAGTAATTTATAAGAAGCACGTTGAGGCATATTAAAATTGTAACCATGGAAACACAAGTGTAAGGCGCTTCACAAAGATATATGCACGCTTTGAACCGTCAGAATTTTTTTTCCTTCCTCCTTGGAGGTTAGATTTTAGAGCAACGTGAAGTATAAGTCCGACTTGACTAATGAGTATACTTTTTAGTTAAACTAAATGTCTTACAGGATGTATTCAAAGTGCAAACTCATGGCCTTTAACATCGATGTACATTTCTGCATGGATACGAGTCACAGATTAAAGGTTAGTTTAAGCCTTCCTGACTGTTACAAAAAAAAAGCGCATCGAAGAGAGGAAGGAGGAAGGCCCCATT
The DNA here is from genome assembly GCA_014220935.1 of Platorchestia sp. MABIK. NCBI lineage: Eukaryota > Metazoa > Arthropoda > Malacostraca > Amphipoda > Talitridae > Platorchestia > Platorchestia sp. MABIK. The sequence continues at coordinate 51,918 of JACJUY010004717.1, forward strand.
TAGCATGGATATTAGGGAATGCGGAATCTATGCAGAAGGGGCATAAAAACAGTGAGTTGGGAAAGAAGTTCATGAAAGAAGAAAAAAATTGAAGAAGAAAGTAGTAGGTGCAGAAAAACAAGACAGCAGTGAACCGAAAAGGTGGTCCCTAACATAGCAAAATATGTTTTATTTCAACAAAAAGAAGGCCTACCTAACACTCAGCTCGGGCCCTCACACATTTTCCCCATGGGAGCGCTAATTCCCATAGATACACTGGTTGTGTCCCCCTAACGGGAAGATACGAGTCACATCTGACTCCGTACTTCGTACCGCGGTGTCGAATTTAATGTGATCTTTACGCACACAACCCGACCCATACTCTTGTTTTCTCCGTCTCTTGACATCAGCAACATTCGCAAACCTGCAGTAAATCTTAATAACCCACTTCCACTCTCCGAGGCTCAAACGTAAGTCCATTATTTTGAACAGCTTCGTTGATAATTTTGAGCTGATGAAGAAAGATGAGTAGAATTTATCAAGCATATTGTCGGTTTAAGACTCCCTAACCACAACAAAGACAATCTCAAGAGAGCGTAGAGGAAGGACCATACTGTAGAAAACATGGTCTCTAACCACACAGGAAACCCAGAACATAGAAACGGCAAGTTAAGAAAGGATAAAAGACAAGACGTATAACAGATAAGGAAAAAGGTATGAAAACTGAACGAAGTAATGTGGGCACGAAAGCTGCATAGAAGTACATGCCTCTCCATAGCCGAGATATCTGTTCAGTCTGTTCTGGTAGTCTGTTTGCAATTACCGATATTTAAACATCTCAAGTTATGTATAATGTGCGTAATTACCTTGTCAGTTTGTAAATCCTCTTTATATATACAGATTTACAGCTAATGAGTCAAAGCCCGGATCGGTCGTTTCAGTGTTGACTACAGGCAAGTTTAACAATGTAGACTTCTTTGGATTTTGCTCTTAACTTTATATTGAGGTATTTGTGTTTTGTCCTGGGAACGGCAGTCCCCGTGGCATCGGATTGAGAAACTTAATTAACCTACTGCAGGTCTGTTTAATTAAGTTTCAGCAATTTAATTAAGTTAAGGTCTTTATTAACCTACTGCAGGTCTGACCCCTTGACGGTCACTAATTGAATTTTCACAAACAATCGAATAAAGGCTCAATTTGGTTATGTTTGTCACTCGCAATATTCATTACTTCAAATCAGGAACTTGAAAACGAAGAACGCGCTAAGCATTTAAATCATATTCATTAAGTTTTCACAGTTAGTTTTCACAAAGTCTAAACATAAAACGACTACGAGGTATTGATGAATAAATATGATTTCAATCTTTTGCGCAACTTCCGTCTTCAAGTTCCTGATTACCATTTACTTACTGAAAAGTGATTTTCTTGAATTTAGTTAAATCAATTTCAATTTAAGTCTTAAGTTGACCTTGAGTTCATCTGGTCACAATAAACGTTTTCATACTCAGTCAAATGAATCCCAGCGGAGCTCACATCACCATGCCTCCCCCTTGCAAGTGCCTGATGCAGAGCTCTGAGCAGCTGCTGGAGGCGGCCAGGTCATGTCGCCCACCACCTCCTCACGAGCTAGGATATTCATTTGAACCTGATCGAGTTGAGCGGAAACTGAAGTAAAGCGAAAGCAACACCCAAATTTCGCGTTGTCATAATATATCAAAAATCACGTTTCATCTCTAACCTAATAATACACGTTGTGTGTTTATTTATATATTTATTAATATTTTTGTTTGGCGTCCGTTTCGTAATAAACATGAGATGTATATTTAATGGATACTGATTACATCTAAATATCAAAGTTTTTGCGGTTAGATACATTCAGAAATATAACTTAAATGTGTGTAAATTTTCAAACTTAATTTAATGGAAACGCTTCAGGAAAGAAGAAAAAGACTTGACAGAGAACGCAAAAGAAGAGCTAGAGCAGCGCTATCTCAGGAACAAAGAGAATAAATCAGGCAGCTTGATCCCTACTTAATTACTTTATTCGTCCGATATGCTTTCGTCTGAGTTTGGGGTATCTTGGATACCGAATTCTTCAGCTGAACTTAAAAGATGGCCTTCACATGCATTGAAATGTTCGACATTTTATCAGGATAGGTTCGGTTAGGTAGGGATAGGTTTAGATAGGAAAAGTAAGGATATGTTAGGATAACATAGGTTCGGTTAGCATAGGTTAGATAATCTTGACGGAATTTTTTCACGGGTCCACCTAGCTTAACGATGACATTGTCCGTGGAATTTTCACTGGTCCTGCTACTAGCTAATAATACCCTTGGTTTATTTGTTAGGAGTCCGCTTCCTCCATTTCTCTGTCACGCTCATAAGAATGCCTAATGACTGTATCGGGGATACGAGTTTCACCCGTGCCCAAGTACAAGAATATTTTTTATCACGGGTACTGTTGGGATGGTTATATTTGTTTGTCATCCACATCTGGAAAATTTGTTCAAGAAAGAAATGGAATACCGTCATTTTTGACGCACCGTGCACACTAGTTCTACAATAAATAACGTTTTCAAGAGAAAATTCTTATACAGCAAGATTTCAATCCTCCAGTGCCACGGCAATCTTTTCATGCTAATTTTTCAAGTCTGCTACACTAGATAATCGACTCAAAGTTCAGGTTTACACGTGAGTTAGAAATTCCTCTTCGGATCAACTCAACAAATCGTACGATAGAACCTCATAAATAAATTTTTCAAGTTGATATTTTAATCAATTTCATTTAATTTTATCGTGATACTCTCTAAAGTTCGACTTATACAAGCGTTCTAAATGAGGTTGCTGGTAGATGAAGAATGCGGTAGGCGCTGCGATACGCCCTGTTATAAAGTAAGATGCAGTCGTTCACAGGAGAATTTCCAGTGGAACAAAAGAACTAACCGACCACGTCTGCTGCAAATATTACGTCAGAGCGAGAACATAATTTCGCCTGGAGAAATTGGCTAAATGCTGTCGCAGAAAAAAAAATTTTTGCATGATGTCTTCTGCTAATGCAAGAAGTTTCAGAAAATGAAATGCTTCTCCTCGCAAGTTGGCGTTTATGTTTAGCGTGACGTAATATGCTGAGTTGTACCAGAAATACCCCAGTATAGGTTTCATTTTTGAAGGTTTTGAAAACTGCAAATAGAGTTCATTAATTCTACTGCAAGAGCACTTCAATATACAACTCGACATTAAATATATAGTTCGACATTTACTTCGTGTTAAGACTTGTAATTAACAAACTTTTAGCCCCTCGACATCGACCGGTGAGCGTTTAAAATTTAAATAAAAAAACAGCGAGACCGCAAACTGGTCTGCGTTAAACAAAAGCGAATGAGCACCTTTTAAAGCTAAAAATAAAAATAAACGTTTTGTTGGAGAACGCTCGTATTTAAAAATTCTAAACAAATATATTGAACGTTAGCGGAGACGACTGGTTGCAAAATATAGACTTTCCCACGAAAAAAAAGAAGTAAAGCTCGCACAACTTTATTACGAGCAAATTAGGGCCACGCTTTTCTCGCGCAACAATCGTTGAATGTTCGCTGTGATGCTTGTTTAAGAGATACCTTCAATTTTCATCACAGTACATGCAATCTCGAAAAGCGAACAGGGATCTCGATACAGATAGAGTTATAGTTTAGACGCAATCCTTCTGAAAAGAGTTATGAATAAAAATTATTCTACTATGGGTAGAAAAGGAAAATCTGCAAATGCATTACATTTCTTTGCAATCGTTGTTCCTGAAAGTGCACAAATGAACCCGATGTCTGCAAGGGATTCGCTGATACGTCAAAATTTAAGGCTTGATTTACTTCATCAAAGCCATTCACTACTGAGGCAAATAAAGACGTATAATAATCTAACTGTACATTCAAAAATGTCGCACGTGAGAAGGATTACATCCACGCAAAATTCTCAGAGGAACAATCTTCAATGAATTACAATCCTCGCAAAATACATTGACAATAAACGCGGCTGACAACATTGCTATTACCACCACAGTGTGCTGCTGCTGCTCACACCACGGAGAGAGAGAGAGAGAAAGAGGGAGAGACAAGCGCTCGCTTCATAATATTTCTTACAATCCAACTCCAGGGATTTCTTCGGGGGGGACGAGTTTTTCGTAATTTCCTTTGGAAAGGCAGAACAACGAGCTCAATTTTGGGCGGCGGAGAGTCGTAAGTCGCGCTGATGAACGATCGTATATGAATCCGGCGCTCAGCTCATTTGGGCTCGTTTTGTTTTGGGCCGAGTGCCGTAGCAGCAGCGGCAGCCTCATCCTGCATGCATGCACCTCGCTTTTTGTGCCTTAATATATCACGCAAATTATGGCTTGAGACAAGAAAGTGTCACATTTATAATTACATCCGCACGCCAAGAGAAAAACGGTCTTAAAGGTGCAAATTATGACTTTTTATTTACGGCCGAGCGAACATGCGCACGGCACAAGCAAGACGACAAAGGCGGAGTGAGAAGAGAGTTGGCTCCCTCTAGCATAGTAATGAGAGTCCCTCGCCCTCCCCACACAGAGATAAGGCGGAAATAATCTTCATGAGAATGGGATTTTCACTACGGACTCCAAGTTTCAGCAGCCATTAGCGCAGAGTGTGTAGCTCGCAGTTTGACTTCCGTCCTGTGGAATGAAGAAACACCAGCGCATTTGCTGGAAATTCTGAAATCTTTGAGTTGAACATTTGGTGCTCATAATATTGCTGGTCAGACTCTATGAAAGTAATACTAGGGATATTACATATGAACGTTGTTCTGAGATCAGTTCCACTACTGATATTATAACGAAATACTGTCAGTTGAATCATGAAAAACATTAGGTGGATGCAGTTCAATTAAATCCTTGGTTTGAGATCATCAAATTAATTAATAAACCTTCGACAACAAATTCTTTTCTAAAATCACGAACAACAGAGGTGTACTTTTCTCAATGCTATAGCAGAACATGTGCAACAGAATGGAATTATTCTGCTCCCATTTAAACATCTCTCGGTAAGACTTGGCCTTACCGAGAAAATCGTAAAATTTTATGTCGAGCACAGCTCATTCGTGGAAATGTTTCGCAAATCGCTAAAAATTAACATCAAATTCCCAACACATCACAACTCTGAGCAGCAAAATCAAGAATAAATCGAAAGTTTAATTATCAGATTCGAAGTTGAGCACAAGTCGACCCAAATTTTAGTCACAAAATCGGATGAAGCGGTGGGAACGAAAGAATCAGGTAAAACAAAAAGGTTAGGACACGTATTTGCTAATCGTGTTAATTAACATGTTGCAGAAAGCATCCACTACGACGGAGGTGACATGGAGAGATGACGAATGTTTTTTCCAACGGACGGTTTTTCCAACGGACGGTTTTTCCAACGGACGGTTTTTCCAACGGACGGTTCTTCCAGCAGGATAATGGTTATTCCAACAGGATAATGGTTATTCCAACAGGATAATGGTTCTTCCAACAGGATAATGGTTCTTCCAACAGGTTAATGGTCATTCCAACAGGATAATGGTCATTCCAACAGGATAATGGTTCTTCCAACGGATGGTTCTTCCAACGGATGGTTCTTCCAATGGATGGTTCGGATGGTTCTTCCAACAGGATAACGTACCGATCATAAATGATTGCTTGACTGAGATTCTCAATCAGAAGAATGATTCGTGAAAAAATTAGTTTCAAACAATTAATTTTTATTGTCAGCTCGCCTGATTTACAGACTTGAATCCGGTAGAAAGATTAGATCATATGTTAGTTAAAGCCTCCTTGAGCGCAAAAAAAGCGTTTCAAAGTGGGGAAGGATAACAGTATCATTTAGCATAGAGATAAAGGAACGCGGAATCTATGCAGAAGAGGCATAGAAACAGTAAGTTGAGAAAGAAGTTTATGAAACAAGATAAAAGTTTAATAAAAAAGTTGTAGGTGCTAAAAAAACAGGACAGCAGCGAACCGGAAAGAGGTGGTCCTTTAACAAAATAACTTGTTATTTTAACAAAAAAAAGAGGTCTACTTAACTCTCAGTTCGGACTCTCACATTTTCCCCGTGGGAGTGCTTATCTGCATGGAAACGATAGTTGTATCCCCTTGAGGAGATCCGATAGAAAAATTTAGGGACGGACGGTAAATAATGCTTACAGAAATGGAGGACAATTTGCTAGCATAAATGATCGTAATATTTTCAAATTTGACGAGAGTAATCTTCCCATCTCCTTCATTTCATCGGAGACCTTCATCACAACCATGCCGTAAATTATTTATGAGATTATCAACAAGAACTGAGCATAACTCATTACTGAGTTCTTATTTTGTTAACATCAACTTTGTTGTTCAGAGTTTTTTCTCTTTGACTAACAAGTCTTTTTTTGATCAGTTGACGCACAGCTAAGTTACTTAAAACTTGATTTTCCAATTAATTCGATTAGACAAGAATTGAGTGTGTTTTTCATCCTTTCTCTAGTGAGCCAATTTCAATTAGAAAATGTTTAAAGACTATACACGTTAATTAGCATTTTTTCAGCTTTCAACTGGCCTTAACCTAATCATCAAGAGCGTTTTTACCAGCATTACAAAAACATTTCGAAGGAAAAAAGCTGTGCGAAAGAAACGAAGTTTACGTTATACGCAGAACTCCCAAGAAGGATTAGATTAGATGTTAGTTTAACCCTCCTTAACCCCAACAAAAGTGTTTAAAAGAGAAGAAGGAGGAAGACACCATTAAACATTTAGTAGTTAAGGGAACGCAGAATCTATGCAGAAAGGGCATAAAAACAGTAAGTTGAGAAAGAAGATTATGAAACAAGATCAAAGTTGAAGAAGAAAGTAGTAGTTGCTGAAAAACAGGACAGCAGTGAACCGAAAAAAAATGGTCCTTAACAGAGCAAAAAATATTTTACATAAAGGCCTACCTAACTCTCATCTCAAGACCTAACATTTTCCTCCTGGGAGTGCTAATTTCCACTGATCCAACAGTTGTATCCCCCCGAGGAGGAATAGTTTAAAGACACATAATGTTACAAGAATTTAGGAAAAAATTTATTTTATACTATTGCTTTTTCTATTAATATTGAGATTTTAATTACTTTGGTAATTACGACTCCATAATCCCAAATAAAGGCAATATCAACAGAGCGAAGAGAAATAACCATGTAGCATGCATTCTATAAAACGGGGAATATACGCACAAGATGTGTTCTTACACAGTCTACACTCCGAACACTAACAGAAAGTCAGAATAGAAAAGGGACAAAAGGAAAGAGATACCAAAGATGGAATGAAAATTGAAAGAAACATAGTGAGCACGAAAGATGGATGTCCCGAAAGTAAAATAACAGAAAGCATCCAAATGACAGAGGTGACGTGGAGAGGTGACGGATGGTTCTTCGAACAGGATAATGGTTCATTCAATGAATGGTTCTTTCAACAAAATAATGTACCGATCATAAATGCCCGCTTGACTGAGGTAACACAACAGCATCACAACATGGGGTGCCAGCTCCCATAACATGGGATGGACAATCCTGACTAACTTAATTAAAGCCTATTATTTTGTGCCCCTTAAGTAGATTTACAGTGTTTTTACGTCGTTCCTATACAACTAAAAATAAATGAAAAAGTTTATAAACTTGTTTTGTTTCAGCACGTACCGAGTTCCTTCTTAGAAAGAAGATAAATTCCACGTAGTGTAGGAATAAAATGAGCATACGATCAAAATTTCATTATCTAGGCTGTTCATGTGAAGCGTGAAAGTTTGCAGAATATCTTAAACATAGAAGACTTGAGCAGCGTTGAGTGCAAACGATACTCGCACAAAAGGCAGATGAAACGCTGCGAGCAACGAGATCTCAAAATAAAGATCTTAAAGAAGAATAAAGAACTCCTGAATGAAATTCTAATCGTAGTTCGCGAGAAGTGTTAGCGATGGGATCAACAGTACTGCTGCTGTCTTAGCCCCAAAAGACGTTAGTGTTTAAATTTACACACGTTGCAGATCGGTGTCTCGGAGACACGCAGTTTGGTATGCACCTGATTAGTATCAAAATATAACTTTGAGATGTAATTTCTTCAGAATTTTCTTAGCAGCCTCACAGTATCAGATCCTGGCAGCTAACATGTCATGATGGAGAATAATAGAGGTCCTATGGTACGTGAATGAATAAATTTATAATTAAATCTATTCGATTTGACTTTATTCAAATCGATATTAAAATGAAGTATGTTCAGCGATAGGAAGCCGGCAGTTCGAACTCCCACAGAAGAAAACATCGTTTAAATGAATTTTTCATTTAAGCTTTTGTTAGAGAGCTCTGAAAGAAATAAGCTATGCACTCCTTATTAAGCTCGGAAAAATAAACATGCGGTCATTTACCGCTAAAATTTATCATTAAACCTTAATACATAGGAAAAATTTCTTCAATAAAATTACTTCAAGAAGAACAAGAAATTTAACATCTACATCGGGGAACACTAACTGAACGCTCGCAATGTTAAAACAAATTACACTGTTGGGCTCCTGGCACTGATCAGAAAATGCACAGGTCGGTCGGGCGCACCGTATCATTGGCTGCATCAGGGGATCGTCTCTAGGGTTTTCATTCAAGACTTTTGTGCATTGAAGAAAGATTGAAGCGATTCATCGAGGAGCTTTTTTCTTCGAACAATTTGTAGATGCAACTGCACAGTTCATTTCCGCAAATGCACCGGAAAATTGCTCATTCTAGGAACGCGATCACCAGGATGGAACCTTGGGAAACTTGAGCCAAAGAATTCCGAAGGGATCATCGCAGTTGGGACACTGATTGATAGGTAATTCAAGAAATCTGGACGTTTCAATTCTGTACCAAAAACCTGAGACGAACTTGAGCAAAAAGTGCATAACGTTAATTGTTACTGTTCTTAGACGGAGATAAAGATCAGGATGACCCTGACAGAAAGAGACTTTCAAAGACAATGCAGACAACTAAGCACAGGAAGAAATGAGGCTTGAAGACACACAGAAAATGTTCATTCGAGGGAATAGAAAGCCCAAGGAATCATTCGCTGGCTACCAGCGCGAAAAGAAAGGCACAGCCTCTCAGTCCAGAAAGAACGATGTTTGACTCGTACAGGTAGATCATGAAAAGCGCACCGAGGAAAGCCACGATTTCTAAAACCAACAAATAGGGCAGGCTCTGTAAACATAGCACTTTGAAGAGAGAAATTGTATCTTTTATTAAGACCTTCTAGTCCCAACATAGGCGATCCCAAGAGAGCAAAGGGAAGGGACCATCTAGCATGGACTGTAAAAAACAGAGAATCTATGTACAAGATGCGTTTCCACACTAGATACCATGCACATAGAAACGGGAAGAAACAACGAAGCAAGCTTAACAATAAAAAAAAGTGAAATGGCATGAGAGATAAAACTTCTAATTCACAAACGCCAACCCATGGCTGAGACCAGTAACTTAACAGTATCCTCCCTGGAAGCGACAGTTCTCATTGCATGGACAAACTTAACTAACATAAACCTACTACTTATCACATGCCCACTGAGGGGGAGAAATCCTACCCATAAAATGAAACAGAGATTAGATTAGATGTTAATTAACCTTCCCTAAGCGCCACCTACGTGTTCCAAAGAGAGGAAGAAGGAAAGCACCATTTAGGATGGACCTTAAAGGAACGCGGAATCAAAGCACAAGATGCATAGAAACAGTAAGTTGAGAAAGAAGTTGATGAAATAAGATAAAAGTGCTGAAAAACAAGACAGCAGTGAATTAAAAAAGATGGTTTAACATGAACAGAAACGTATTTTTTCAACAAAAGGAAGGCCCATTTAACCTTTGACTCGGTACTCCACATATTCCCCATGGAAGAGCAAATTTCCATAGAGACAATAGCTGTATTCCTTTGAGGGGTTTTGTTTTGATATACGTGTTCAATTATATAGAGACAAGTTTAATTAGTTACATCAAAAGAACATTAAGCTTAGTAAAATTCTCAGTCAATAAAAAAAACGTAGTTGCACTTGAAACAAACACAAAAATACTCGAGTAATCGCCAATAAAAGGACGAATAAAATTGTTTTTGGGGACTCCCTGTAAACTAGAACGCATCCTAGTTAAAACCGCCACCCGCATTTGCTCTAATCAACACAGTAAGGCCCGCGCAGTGCAGTTCAGCGCAGCAACGTTCGCGTAAACGCAGGTCGCTGCATCGTAGATGGAGGTCCAATAGCTGCGCAAGACTGCGCCACGTCACGTAGAATATTTGCGCAGACGACACTGCGGTCAAGTGGACCTCTCTGCGCAGCCCGCTACCAACCACGGGAATTGCCGGCGGTCTGACGAAATCACGGCGTCAATTTTAAAATGGCATGGTGGCTGTGTAATTACCCTTATGACAATTCACTTCTTCCTCAGAAAGCGCTTATTGCTTCATTGGCAACCTACACCAGAATATCTCGCCTAAAACTAGCAAATTTTCTAGGTATTAATTGGCAAACCCAAGCTCAAAATCGAAAAAACTTTCATCTAGAAGAAAATGGTAGGATCAGAATTTTGAACAGACTCATCCACCATCACCTTAATTTGGTAATTTACAGAAATATGCATGGATTTTGAACCTCTAGCCTTACTTTCATATTAAAAATTCAAGTCAAGCATTAGGAATCAACAACATCTTTACACAAATGTTTTTTTTCCAAATTTTATCAGATCTTTTCGCTTCGATTTTTCATACGAGAACTATACAACAACACCAATGCCCTTCAGTGATTATTAAGATGCTCGCAATTCCCAACATCAAAATACTTTGAAACAACAGCAGAAGTTACAGCAGAAGAAATTGGGGAGCGAAACAGAAAGTGTGCCTGTAAAAAATAACTTCAGTACACCCGCGAGATGGCGAAAAAACAAAAAGTCGCATAGCGAATATCCTTTCATCCTCCCCGTCAAGTTCAATTTCGGGTACGGAGCTCGCGTCTCTTATATGAGCTGCTGGTAGGTGACATTTTGAAACTTTTGCTGGTTTTCTGTTCTTCATTGAGGATTCGAGCAATGACGAAACTCACTCGCATTTTTGAAACGGAAAAACGAAGAGAAAATTTTACAGCCAGTGATGAAAAGTGAGCTTTTTTTCAATATTCCAAAGAGAAATCATATTTTTTAATATACTGAAATTAACAGGTCAACTTAGAACACAAATGGAACGAAGTATGCCGACGAGAACAGTTCCACTCACCACACCATTTGAGTAAAGTTTTTAAACTCCACAAATCCTCGAAGGAATGAACATTGTCAACACCACATTTTCAAACCCGTGTTTTACACTCTATTCTTTGTGTTCGAGTACTGACTTCGATTTCCGCGAAGCTTTACGAAGAGAATGAAACAGTTTCCGCCTCGTTTTTAATCAAAAAATGCAAAAATGCAATCGAAAATACCATCCAGAAGTGCAAAAATACAATCGAGAACATTGTTCAGATTCAGAGCTCGCTAGTGAGAGCAGGAAAGATGTTCGCATAATTTGAAAAACTCAAAAAGGTTCGCGTTCCTGCGTTACAAGTCGTTCCAAAGATATTGAAGAGTTGAAGAGAAGCAATTCTACAGTAGACCAATTCTGCAGAGCAAAATTGAAAACGAAGCAACTACGTGGAGCTGTAAAAGAACACACCTACCAATGGAAAAGACGCAAAGAGGAATAAATATAAGAATCTGAAAAAATGCTTCGCCTGATGGAAACTAAGAATAAAAAATAAATCTGAGAAACCACAATAAAGCGTTTCCGAAAATAAACTTTGAAAAATGGCAGAACGTCAATCACAAAAGCTTTAGTTTCAGTTCAGTGAAATGTGTTGGAGCAGTTTCAATGAAGTCAGTAGGAGCAGTTTCAGTGCAGCGAGTAGGAGCAGTTTCAGTGCAGCGAATAGGAGCAGTTTCAGTGCAGCGAATAGGAGCAGTTTCAGTGCAGCGAATAGGAGCAGTTTCAGTGCAGCGAGTAGGAGCAGTTTCAGTGCAGCGAGTAGGAGCAGTTTCAGTGCAGCGAATAGGAGCAGTTTCAGTGCAGCGAATAGGAGCAGTTTCAGTGCAGCAAATAGGAGCAGTTGCAGTGCAGCGAATAGGAGCAGTTTCAGTGCAGCGAATAGGAGCAGTTGCAGT